>JANIJI010000017.1:6097500-6212500 GCA_024500535.1 Leptonema lineaticorne
TAAATTATATTTTTCATTCAATATATAATTATATAAAACTTAATTTTTTTTTCAGTATTGTTGTAATAATTTTAAAACTTATATATTAAATATTTTTTTTTTTTGCCTATGAACTGTATTTCGGAATGTCATAATATATATATTTTTTTAAATAATTATTTAAATTTTTTAGCTTTAAAACTATATACTATATAAATGTATTACATTATTTTACTATCATTGTTTTTAATAAAATATTCTTATTATTATTATTGAGAAATGAATTCATATTTATAGTTTAGAATATAATCATTAAATTTACTCGCTTTAAACTGTATAATTAAATTATATTTTTTAGATTAAATGATGCAATTATTATTAATAATAAATTTACAATCGAATCGCATTAAAAAGACTTCAATCAATATCGTGTATTTTTTTTACTCTTCGTACAAATAAAACGATATTTTTATACAAATATATATATATATATATATATATATATATATATATATATATATCCGTCTAAAAAGCAAATCGTCTTAATTACAAATACCCCGTGGCGATTTTGCAGCGACTCCCGTGTTAAATTAAATTAAATTTATTATTTTCATTTTTTTTTTCGCAACGTGACCATATTATTACTGGCCGTTGTCAAAAATAGGGGGGTGGGGGGTGGATGGGTGGTAAAGAGGGTTGAGTATATATATATATATATATATATTTTTAATTTTGCAAGTCGAAGACAGGCACCAAAGTAAAAGTAGATGGTGCGTAAACGATAAAAAGGGGATCCCTTTTATCGCCGGTCTAATTAGAGAGAAGCTGCGAAAACCGACGAAAAAGCTTTCCAGTTTCTCGTTTTATATTTGTGTGTGCTTTATATACATATATATATTATTTTTATTTTTTATACAAAAAAAAGCTCGTCTTTTTTTTTCTATTTTTGTTTTTTTTGTTTTTTTTTGTAGAAACCTTCTCCCGCTTAATTATTCTAATTAGGGATGTTCTTAGTGACAATGTAAACAGAGAGGTTCAATCGCTTTTTTTCCGCTCTCTTTATATTCGGGAACGGTTTTAAAAGAGGGGTGGCATGGGGTGGGGGTAGCAAAGTGTTTAGGGATATTTTTTAATATCAATTATGCTTTCGTTTATAATTGTCGCATTTCAATGTATCGATGTCAGTGAATAAAATAAATGGAAATTAAAAAAAAAAATTAAATATAAATAATGTATATTTTTATTCGTGTCGTTTTTCAATTATTACATATTTTTTAATTTATCTATTATTATTATTTTTAGAATTTTCAAAATATTTCAAAATAGCGGATTTTTTTAAAATATATATATATCAAAATTTTAATAGTTAATTTTTCATATAAAAAATACAATATAACATTGAAATTTAATAAACTTCATTTTCAGTTTTATTAAAAAAAAAATATTTTACTATCAATAAATAATTTAAATATCAAATTTTTCATTTAATATATAATAAAAATGTAAAATTAGATATTGATATAATATAATTATTTATACGAAAGTTGTGTGAAAATTTCCTGAAATATCAAATCAAAGTTAGTATCGTTGATATATTTTTTTAAATGATTTTTTATTCATTCACTTGGAAAAATCTAATAAATATACCTAAAAATATATGATATATTTTGTATTTTTTTTAACAATAAACCGCGGTTGTAATTTTTTTTATTTCGGTCGTATTAAAAAAATATCGAAAAAAGTCAATAAAGAGAATACCTATATTTACTTTCCAAAACGAGTTTTTGCTATATTGAAAAAGATATTGAAACCGATAAAATTTCAATACCGACATATAAAATTAAATGTTCCTCTGTATTTATTCGTATTAAAAAATAAAATTATATATTTTTTTCTTTTTTTTACGTGAAAAATTATAATCGACTGTTAAACAATTTTTTTTGAATAAAATGTATAAAAAAATGTATAAATATGAAGCCGCAAAAATTTAGTTAGTTATTCGCAACATTCTCATATAGAAATAGAAAATTTTCACGTGAAAACCTTAAAATTTATTTGAGCGTTAAAACACAATAAAATTCCTTTAAATATAATTTACGCTAATGGGGGAAGGATTTTGGACGTTTATTGCGTTTTTACGCGAAAACTTCGATATTATCAAACAAAAAAAAAAGAGGGGGGGGAGCAAAAACTTTTCACTTTTATTATTAATAACTCGTTAAAAGCAAATTATACGAGTGGCATCATAAATCGACCGAAAAAAAATATGTATAAAACAAAATTGTATTTATTTATTACATCTTGGATTATAATAGACAATGATAGAAAATAAGATTGATCGAATTAGTAAAATTAAATAAAAAATATAAATATATATTTTTATATTATACCTAAACTTAATTAATTATATTTACTAATTTATATTGAAAATCTTTGTAATATTATTCGTGATATTTTAGTAAAAAGTTATGACATTTTTATTATATTATATCGGAAAATAATCCGTTATCCGATTTTTAATAATCAATTTATTTGATTATAAGCTATTTTATGAGCGAAAAATTATAAATTGGAGCCTTTAAATTCGGTTCTCGATTTCATGAATGATTAACTTGCATTTAAAATTATCAAGAAGTGATCGATAATTAAATAATATAGATATCGTTGAATTTTCAATAATGATTAAAATGTAATAAAATATATATTATAAGTTTTTACATTGTCACAAAAAATTATTATATATTTTATGGGAATAATATTAAATTTATTAAAAAATTTAATACGAAAATTAGAATAATAAGTATATATTTTTATGAAATATTACAGTAAAACGATAAGAATCAGCATCTATTGGGATTTAACTTTTAGTCTTCCTGTTACAAAATAATTCTAATTTGGTATGTTTAATTATATATTATAAATATGCAATAGAAATTTAAAATTACAATACAAATAAAATAAAATTTAAAATAGAGTCGTAAAATAAAAGAAAAATCACGCCTGTTTATATGCAAATTTTTCATTATTGACAAATAATTATATATACTCAAATTAAGTTAACTTGCATCTGATAATCTAAAAGTTAATATTTAAGTTTAGTAAAGTTTACAATATTTTTCTTTTAAAATATCTTAGTTGAGATATGTATTTTAGTTATGATATGTATTTTTTTTTAAATTCAAAAAGTACATCAAAGTTTAAAATAATATCTTTTATTATATTTATTTATTATAAAAAAATAAATTGAAATTGTAATTATTTCATAAAAATCAGGACAAACAAAAAAATTGAATCATTGACTTTGTGTCTGATTTTTAATTATTTATAATCATAATATTTTAAATTAAAATATAGATGTCTCATTATAATAATATAATATTATCGGATTCAAATAAACATTTAAAAATAATACGATAAATTATGAATGAATATTTTAACATTCACAAAAAAAAATATTAATATTATATTTAATGAACAAGAATCGAATTATGAAGGGTTGAATTATTACGAATATATCCACCGTTGAATATTAAAAATCGGGGGGGGGGGGGTGTAATACAATATATATATGCATTCGTCAAAAATATGCCGTTCGCGTATTTAAAAATGAAATAAAAATAAATGAAAATAAACGTGCGTACGCCGAATTTAATTAACGTTTAATTAGGCAACGTGCGGCTTAACCCGTTAACTGAATACTCAGTTATAATTAAACCACTGTCAAAAAGTTAACGTTTGCCTTCGAGAATTTTTGGCAAAATCGCGCTTATGATGATATATATATATAATAATATAAGGGTCGTTTTTTTTTGGTTTATAATAATAATAATAATAATAGAAAAAAATAGTAATATATTTATGGATTAAAATGAGAATTTAACAATATGAAATTCGATACGATTTCAAATTATTCTGAGAGATGTCGGAGTGAAGTTGTTTTTGAGAAATTTGCTTAAAATATTTTAATTTTGAAAATATATGAATTATTAATATTTATGATTATAATTTTAATTAAAATTTTCTAAGATTACTTTTTCAAGTAATTTTTTTTTCTCTTAAATATCAACAATGTAAATTTTAGATGAGAAAAATACGCAATTTATTTATAAATTTCATAATATTTAAATATATAAATTATAATAGTGCACGTTTTTTTTTGTTTTATTTATATTGCGAGAAAAGATAAAAATAAATGTATCGTTTTTTTTTATATTTTTCAACTTAACTTGTCATATATCCAAATTATTATATATTGATTATTTTATATTATTATATATTGAATTTCTATAATCTGATTATTTCATTAATTCATCTGATGACTCATTACAAACAATTTTCTTCCAATTTTATCGATTAAAATATTAATTTATTATATAATGATAATAAACAACATCTAAGAACAAAAATTTATAAATATTTTTTCTTTCACCTATTAATGATTAGATTAAAAATTTGAACTAAAATCACAAAATTCTATATATATATATATATATATATATATATATATATATATATATATATATATATATATATATATATATATATATATATATATATATATATCAAAATTAAAAGATTATTTCTGTTAGTTTATATATTATGTATATATAAAGTGTGTGTATGACAGTTTTAACTTATTACAATATTCAAATAAACATGTCTTATAACTAAAACCATGCAAAGTTTTAACGTTGCAACAATAAAGTTTCATTATTAAACGGATCGTTTTATTTAATAATAAACCATTATTATCAACATTGAAAATACTATATTTATATTTTAATGTTTATTTCTTTTTATATTATTATAATTTATATAGAATTTTAATTGTTTTTTTTTAATATGAAAATAAATTTATATTGTGAAATGGTGCATGTCTAATATAAATTAGTTTGACTTTGGAAGTTTTGTTTTATTTTTTATTTTTTTTTATATTGATTTAATTTTAAACTTTTCACCGCTGTTGGTTACTGTGAAACATCAAACATTTACGGGTTCAAATTGATGTTGTAAGGTTCACCCTTTCACTAACGAAGGGTTGTAGTTTTGCCTCATTCACAAACTATACGCATTCTTTTCGTCTGAATAATTAAATTTCACGCAAAAAGAAAATGAATTAGAAAAAAAATATATTTTGTCGCTTTAGTCACCCCCCGCCCCCGATTTTATAAAATTATTTTAATTTTCAAATAGATTCATCGGAATTATACTTGTTATTTTACAAAGTTGAATTTGCATAAAATAGATGGTTATTTTAATTTTACATATTTATAATTTCCTTGTAATTTTATGTATTTATTTCGGTTTTGATGTAGTCAAAATAAATGCTATTAATTTTATAATTATGATAATTTTACGGTAAATTGAATGTTTTATATGTATGATTATAATTTTATTCGAATGATGAATATAAAATCGTATACTTTTTTAACTCGTTTACTTCATATATGTAAAAAAAAATTGTTTTAAAATCATATTTTGAAAGAACACAATATATTATTTTTCAAATATATTCATTAAAAAATATTAATTTATAAATTATTCATTATTATATTGAGATCATATATATTATATTATTTTTTAGTAATTGTTAGTTTAAAATTTTATAAAAAAATCATACATTATATAATACAAAAAAAATAATATAATTTTCATTATTATCAAAAGAATTCTGTTTACTTTTTATTCAAATTTTTGTATTAGTTTATGGAAATTTCGGCAAATTTTATTTCGACAAATTGATAGATCACCTCGTGGAAAATCAAAGAAAAACACGACACAGAACTCTGCAAAAACAAAGTAAAAATCACTCACATAATACTACTTTATAATAAAAGTATACTCGAAAAGCTTTTAAAAGTATACATTTCATACGAAATAAAATATTTTATATTGATATAAAAAGGATTCAATATATATATATATATATATATATATATATATATATATATATATATATATATATATATATATATATATATATATATATATATATATATATATATATATATATATATATATATATATATATATATATATATATATATATATATATATATATATATATATATATATATATATATATATATATATATATATATATATATATATATATATATATATATATATATATATATATATATATATATATATATATATATATATATATATATATATATATATATATATATAGTATTTTTCGCGCATATCGCACATCGTTTTATGGATTGATTCATAGATTATATACGTCGAAGAGGCATTAATTACAAGACGTCTTCAACGTCCGCATCGTGATAAAGAAAATGCGATGGAAAATAAAAATAAAAGCGATTCGAACACGTGAAGCGTATATATAGTTCAAGAAAAATCAAAAAAGGAAATCCACTAAGTAGATTGACCTTTGAGGAAAAACCACGGACGTTGTATCAAAGGCAGAAGTCTACACAACAGACACTGATTGCCTTACGTTCGGTACGTGACGTGAATTTTCCCGTGGAAATTCACAATTTTAGCGAAAAGTCGCCGCACGGAGCTTTCCACGATTTTACCGACGTCGTCCCCCGTCTTCGGTCAGATTGTAACGTACGAAACGGCCGAAGGCACATAAGGCACAAGTGAGCATATATCTGACAATTTATTGCTTACAAAATACGTATAGAAATTTATATCTATATATATATATATATATATATATATATATATATATATATATATATATATATATATATATATATATATATATATATATATATATATATATATATATATATATCAATATATATATATATATATATATATATATATATATATATCAATATATATATATATATATATATATATATATCAATATATATATATATATATATATATATATATATATATATATATACTGTATGATATCAAGAAGATTTTATATCGTAGAAGGTATATAAACATCAATTTAAAATTTTATTTCAATACAAATTTTCAATATTAAAGATAATAAAATGAAAAATTCTATTAATTTATTAATTAAATTATTACACTGAAAATCGTCCGTTTAATTTTGTTAATTATGGAAAATTTGCTTTCAGCTATCTAACGGCGATGCATATATATTAGGGTGGCTCCTTTTGATCCGGAAAATTTGTTTGGAAAATGTAGGTGAGGCGCTCATCACAGAAGAAGTTATTATTGGAAATAAAATTTTCTTTTGGCGAAATTGAGTCGTATCCGAAAGTGTTACAATTTACTCGAAATTTTATCATGAATTCTTAAACGATCCAAATTTACCGTCGAAGTTTTCATAATAATTTATATCCAATATACAAGCGATTATATAAAATGTGCGTATTTTGAGATGAAAAATATTTTTATATCGTTTTGATCAATTTATGCCATTTACAAAAATATTCTAATATATGAAAATTTACAATAAATATCACTATATCTCTTCTATATACACTAAACTCTTTTTTTTACAAGATATTTTTATCGACGAGATAAATCGAATGCTGAAAACCGTTTGCAAAACGCAGTTTTTTCAGCAAAATTATGACAAATTTTTGTATGAAAAATTGTGATTTTCAAACGAAAACAGAAATTTTGTACGCTGAATTGCTACAAAATTGTTATCAAGTAACGATGAATAGTAGCAAAATTGACTTTTATTCCTAAATTCAAAATACGAATTGTTTTGTACTTATGAATTGAATTTTCGCTGTACACTAATTTTATTGTGTTTTTTTTATAATAAAAATATTTTTTTTTGTTTTATTAATACTTATATAATATGTATTATACTATTACTTTTTTGCACTTTTTTTGGAAAATGTATGGAGTTTTTCTTGTTACAAAATTTTTTAAAGTTGTGGAACATGTCTCGAAATTTGCCATATATCGTATATATTTATTTACACGATTTTTTTCTACACGTTTGCTTAGGTACGTATCTATCGTGTAAAAAGAAACTAGACTGTAATAAATTTTTAAATTTGCGATTTTTGGCAATTTTATATTGTAATTTTCGCGTGAAAATCAGTACGTATTTTTACGAATGATGTATTTATTTAGCAGCAGTCGACAAAATCGAATACTTTCGAATTTATCTATCGGAAAACGGTTAAAAGTACAGCATGTACAACGGAAAACGATGTCGTTTCGTTATTTTAAAACAACGGAAAAAAGCTCATTTCGATATAAGCTTTCTTTTTTTTTCGTTCAAAGAAATATAAAAAACGACGATCGTTTCGTCTTTTGCGATTTTTTAAATTCACAATCAGAACCCACAGATAAATTTTATATATATATATATATATATATATATATATATATATATATATATTTAATAATAGTTATAATAAAAAGTCGTTTTTATATATCGATCAAACAGATATCAATAATAAAATTAAAATAAATCAAATATTTATAATGATGAAAAATTCTTTTATAATATTAAGAATTTAAAATTTGTACGGTTAGTTATATTTTTCCATTACATCTTATTGCTTTGAGACTTTATAAGATTCTAGACATATTTATGGAATAAAGACGCTTTCAAAATATTTACTTGAACACGATTATTGTAAATAGTATTGTTACCAAAACTTAATAACAATATAGCTTTCAATTTTATGAAAAAAATGGAGTTATTATTAGCTATATTAAAAAAAATTATCGATCATTTAAAGAGAAAAAAAAATAAGATTGATCATTGAAACAAAATTTTGAAACATATTTTTTTAAGAAAATGTAAAATATTTCTGATAATAGGAATAATAAGATATATTTTATAAATCAGAATAATTTGAAATATTAGCTTCTAAAAACGAACGGCATTATAAAAACATAAAAAATATTTTATTAATATTTTGATATAATATAAATAAATTACGCATATATTAATTTAAATATTATCTTCATAAAATATATAATAAAACCGACGTTAAAACAAAACGCCGCTCCGAGATTTCACATAGAGAAATCAGTAACATCAAAAAACCGAGCTTTCGAGAATATAAAATAAAATAAAATAGAATAAAAAATGCTAACAAGGACGAGGGGGGGGTCACGCGAGAGAAAATAATGGCGACGAAGCTTTACAAAGCGGGGTTTGAAAAAAAAAATTTTTTTTTCGGGAAACGTTGACGCCAGCAGTAAAAGTTTACGATCGAAGATGCGTGTTAACTTTTTTTTTCATGCAAACATCGTAGTAACCTAATGTTTAACATTAAACATTTATGTTTCGGCCAATTTACGTCCTTTGACGGGCGAGGGGTGCAAACCGTAAAAAAAGGATTTTCCGAGCGTGCGCGCGCTTTTCTTCCACATCCGCCCCCCCCCTGTTGAAAATCGGGCACGAATTTTCCGACCCCTTCCTCATCCGTCGACGTTTGTTTTATCATTTGTATTTTTTTTTTGGCGCGTGATATCATCGGTGTAAATAAAATGTTTTTATTATATATATATATATATATATATATATATATATATATATATATATATATATATATATATATATATATATATATATCGATATCGGTTTAATGGCGAATGCAATGTCTGCTTTATATTATATATATTGTGATATAAAAAAGAATTCACTATATAAGGGTGGAAATTTCAGATTTTTTTTAACGGTCTGAAACGTATTCAAATGTGTTTTTCAGACTTGTATAAAAGCCGCAGATAACGCAAATTAGCCGCATAAACCAGGTCGCACTTTTGAAACCTTATCACTGCTAATAAGCATTAAATGTATTTTAAATAATTTCTTTTTATATTTTGTGTTGAATATGTATATATTTTAGTTCAATTGATATTGTTACAAAATAAAATAATTCGGTATATAAAAGTTGTATTTATAAACATTTTTATGATTATAAATAAAAAAATATTTTTAATACGTATAAAAAATTACAATTTATATATATATATATATATATATATATATATATATATATATATATATATATATATATATATTAATACTATTATTTTTATTGCTAATAGTAAAAATACGAGAATAATAAATTTTTAAATGAATGCACTCTTTTTATGATCAAAATTAAATTAAAACGTCTAGATTCGTTGAACTTTTAAAACACTAAAAATAATAAAATATTAAAATTTAGCTATTTTATATAAGATTAATTGTTATATATTTATTTTTTTACAGACTATTTGATGAATTAGTATATTTTTAACAAATAAATATTAAAAATTTATTAATTAAATGGAACATTTTTTATAAATGACAATGTATATCTAAAATTAAAATTTTAACTTATGTTTTATATATAATATTTTCAATAAAAATATAATATTTTTATTACAATATAATAAAGCAAACAAAGCGTGTATTTTTTATAAAATAAAATTGAAAAATATAAATTTTAATATCGAATGCATTACTAATTAAAAATTGTAAAATTTTTCAGATATTTTTTTAAGCATATATAGTGAAAAAAAATCAATTAATTCGATGCTACCCTCGAAAGTCATGTTACAAAGCTTTCACTAAGGGATGTTCATTATGTTTCGAACGAAACACAGCAAACTGTACGTGAAGTACATCTAATTGAAAAATAATGAATTTTATTGTATATCAAATAATAAATATTTTTTTCCAAGAAATCACTATCAGATAGCGTTTTATTAATAGTATTTTAATTAATAATAAATAATTTCGCTTGAAAAATTTTACACTCTATTAATATAATAGTAATACTTAAAATTATAGAGTCGACGAATTATTTATATTAAATTTTCATCAAATATTCTATATATATATATATATATATATATATATATATATATATATATATATATATATATATATATATATAACATAAATCTAAAATATGATTATTAAATATATAATATTTAAACACAAAATATAATTTGAGATATGCTGCTTTATATCAAAATATTTTAAGAAAAACTCTGTTTTATAACGATTATTGCGTCGTCGATATATTTTCATTTTATTTTTTTATATTAACCTTTACCGTAAATGAAATTCGTTTTATTTTATTATACTCATTCCTATACATATATATATATATATATATATATATATATATATATATATATATATATTACTTCGATGACTCGTTTATTTTACGGGATAATTTAACTACATAGTTTTTCCTCAAACATCGGTCAAGGCTAAAGTTTCCATACAATTTATACATTAAACTTTTTATTACGAAACACGACGGCAATCTACCACGAGATTTGGAAAGTTTTCCCTTATATATATATATATATATATATATATATATATATATATATATATATATACACACACGTATATTTTTTATATATGTATGTTGGCGAGGAATAATAGAAGACACAAGAGTGACGTTGAAAAAATTGATGAAAGACCCGAAGAAAAGAAAATCGGAGACCTGAACTGAAAGGTTAGAGGAGAAATTTAATAATAAAAAAAAGCACACAAACTATTTTGGTTTCAATATACGTTTATAAACAATATATAATATATTATAAAAATAAAATAGATTGTCGTACAATATTCTAAAATAATATTAAAAATATTTATTTATTGTCTTCGTAATATTATATATTTTTAATAGAACTTTTGATTAGGAGAAAATTCTGTATTTTACGTCGCCATATCGTATACCAATTTTTGTTTGTAAATTTGCAATTTTATCACATATTTATTACGTGGAGGGTATTATAATATTTTTTTCGATGTTTCCTTTGGGTGTCGTGTAACGCTATACGATACCCGAAGGATAATAAAATAATTTTTTTTCAGGATATAAAAAGCCCGCTTTTTAAATATAACTCAAATATTATCAATTGATTTTTCGTTCACATTTTAATTTGAATGTAATAAAATATTCTGTAGAAACGATTTACCGTCAAATTATTACATTTATTATTTGAATATAATGAATTAAAATCATGATTAAATATTTTACAATTATATATGATTTATTTTATTTTGTATGATTATTTTAAAAATATAATATAAATAATTCAGTGATTTAAAAAATATTTTTTTTTCATCTTTCATCAGATTTTCTAGAGAATCTGATGACAAAACTTGTATTATTTAGGACACATTGAGTGATATTTTTCATCTAAAAAAATGTACAAAATTTTAATTTTATATTATATTTATTATAAATAGGAAATTAATTCAATTCATGAATTGTCTTATTTTTAGTATAATTATTTCTTGGAAATTATTGAATATATAAAATCGGCTTACTTAAAATAAAAAAGGATCAATGATTTTAATTATGATCAATGAAAAGCGGTAATTATTTGCGAATACCGCTCACACTTATACATTATACAATTTTGAATTAATATCGCCTTCGACTATATTTAATCAGCTGACTCCGAAAACGTGGAGAGACAGACGGACATTCGTGAATTCGCATCCACTATGAGGGTTTTCACGGTGTCGGATAGATTTCACAGTTATCAAAATGCGTATATGATGAGAGTGGAATATTTTATGCAAATTTTCCCAACGCAAACCGCCTTCTTCTTATATCAGACCCACAGACATCGCGTTCACTATATGGCAAATAAAGGTAAAATTTATATTCAATGTGCGAACAGCCCGCGATGGCAAACCGAGTCCTGAATCCTTCGAGACCCCCGCATCTATATATATATATATATATATATATATATGTATATACTAGGCCAACGTCGAAAAATGAATATTAATAAGCGTTATTAGGCCGGTGTCGTGTTTACGAGGCTCGTGCGAGGAAAATTTTTATACCGAAAATTCCTAATTACGTTCAACGAATTCATTGTCAACCTTAAAACTGTAAAGGATGAGAAAAGATATATAATTTGACATGTCTAATATTTAAAATGTTTATAGTGAACTAATGATAAAAATCAATTTTATTTGTATTTAAAATGTGAATAATATCTGATTTCAAATATTATATTCGTCATATATATACTTGGATATTGCTTAAAAAAACAATATAATTGTACCTTAAAATATTTTGTTTCATATATGGTATATTAAATTGTAATTTAATTTTTTTTTTTAAAGTTTAATGGTTTTAAATTTGGTGAATGTGGAGGATGTTTATCGATTTTATTTTTCTATTCTATTTATTTGAAGAGATTTGTACAAGACATATTTAATAAATGTAAATTTTCCATTTACAGCATTTTAAAATACATTTGAAAAAAAAATTCATATATTTATTTCAGATTTTTCTAACTTATAATGTGACACATATTTAAGTTGTTTTTTCTTTATTTTTAGAGTACGTCAAAATTTATAGTTTTTCAAAATATTTTAAACAATCAGCTTTTCATGGTTTTTATAATTATTTCTAATTTACACAATAATAATTTTATTTGAAATTATTTAATAAAATTTATTTTATATATATATATATATATATATAAATCGTCAATTTAACTTTTAAATGTTCATATATATTTTATATAAGTGATATTGTGTATTTTCACGACATTACATTTCATTATAAAATACTTCAGTAATAAATAATGTTGTATTAAATATCCATTTACCTACGTCTTACTGAGTATTTAAAATATTTTACATATAATTGAATAATGATAGAAATAACTTTTAAAACCATACTATATAATAATCATAATTTATAATTAGATTCACATTGAAAAGGTGCGAATAACATTTTATTACCATAAATCCCATATATATATATATATATTCAACGATAGTTAAATTAATAGTTAGGGGGGTAATAATAATAATAATAATAATAAATAATAATATATAACGTTCCACGTACACATGAAAAATTACAATAGATTTAAGTTGACGTGAATATAAATATAGCTCACGTTTACGACAATCATTCAGCATTTCGGGAAGAACGACGACACCGATTACGAAGAAAAGTCGTATCTCCTTTATACAGTCGGTGCCGAAATTACGTGGCCCTTTTTTTTACCACTGTATTTCGCCGATTGTGCCGTTTAAATAATTTGAATGTGACAATTTGTCAAGAATAATGATGAGAATTTTATTTTATTTTTTTAAATATATATATATATATATATATATATATATATATATATATATATGATAATATTCATATTGTTTTAAAAAATATATATATTTAATAGTAACATGTATGTATTAAATTGTGAAAGAATTTATGTTCTCATATATTTTCTCCAATATATGAGTTTTTTTTTCGAAGTTTACTAGTTATCCATCAATCTCATCCTTCCATTTTGTGCGAAACTAAATTCACCTTTTTCTATTTTAAATTAAATACTTTAGAAATAAAAAAAAAGAATAAGATAGATATATAGTTAAAATTTGAAAGAAAAAATTATCTATTTTTTTAATTTATCATATTTTTTTTATCATCTAAATATAAATTAATCTTCAAAATTATAATAATAAACGTTGAATGCATTTTTTACAATATTTATAGAATCTAAGAAATTAAATTAAAATTGTAATGCAACAGCCGTTTATAGGTTAATATATTTTTTAGTGATTTAATTTGTACTATTTTCATATTAGATTTTCAAATTTGCTCATTTTAAAATTAAAATATGAAATAAAAAATAAATATAATCAATACATTGTCTCAGATGTTATTTTAGAAATCGTAAAAATATCGAACGTAACAACTCATCATTTCAAATGTCACATCATTAATAATAATATATTATTATGAATAAAAGTTAATAAGATATAAAAACTATATAGCAATTATCGTATATCATCGGTTCAAATTATAACAAAATATCCTATTCGTGATTAAATGTCCGCTGCGTCACAATTTATGTCTAAATTTTTGAAACAAGTCTACTGTATTATTTCCTGTTATTTCATAGTTCAAAAAATTAAGTATCGCATACTATTTTTTTTTCCTACATTTTTCCGGAAAATAAATTGGAAACTTCTCAGTCGCGAGCCAAGTTGTTGAAAAACTTTTATGGCATTAAGCCACGTTTGCGTGCGATTTGAAGAAAACTGTCGTCGGACAATTAATTAATATCGCAATTTCGCAAGACACATTTCGCAACGAAAATAATAGATGATAACAAAAAAAAAAAAAACACCACCCGAGAAAATTGTCAAAAGGAACGTCGCCTTCTATAAAGGGGGTAGTACAAAAAAAAATATAAAAAAATCTAAGGGGTTGGGGTGAGATAGTTTTACACCCGTGAATTACTGTTATGTGTGTGGCAAAAGAAGTGAAACGACGCGAAGGAGCGTTATAAAAATTTATGTTTATAAAAGTAAAACCCACAAGGCACATTTACGTATGAAAAGATTATTAGGAAAAAAAAATATATATATATATATGTACGTAGTGCCTTTCTAGTCGTGAGCGGGAAAACGCGAGTGGAAAAGCGGTGCGGGAAAAACTTTTGCGCGGAAAACAAGCGAAAATCTTCAAGAGTGAAATGCGCCATTATCCATTTCGATGCCGGTTAATGTCGTATTATATAATAGTTTTCAAAAGTTTCAACTAATTTTCCGATGACGTTACGTTTTATAATTTTCCAGTACGTTAATTTTTAATGAGCATTTTCGGTGTAAATTATCATTATTATTAAAGTTGTGTATATATATGTTCATAATATTTCATCTAGTAAAAATTTCTTATATAAATTAAATATTTTAGAATAATATCCTCTAAAAATAAAAAAATAATTATGTAATATATATTATAAAAAAAAAACATTTATTCTTCATATAAAATTTTTATAGGAAAAAAAATTGATTGAAAAATAAAAATAATTTTGAATGGAAATATAAGACAAAAAATAATCTGAAATAATTGATTCTTTTAAGATGCTTTGAAATTTTTTTTTTATTAAATCGTTTATAAATGAATAATCATTATTAATCATTATTTATATAATTGTATTTACTAATTATTTTTGATTAAAATTTTTGTAAATCAATTAAAGTGTAAGAAAATTAGTTTTTCAATATATTTAATAAAACAATTAATTTCATAAGAATTAAAATTAATTATTTATACTCAAACATAAATTGTTAATAACGACTAAACCGATCATTTTTTTTTATCCCGTAAAGCCTTTCATTGATTTACACAAGTAAATATAATATCACGTAAAAAAATATTCGAAAAATGCTTTGCTAGATAACGTTGAATGGCGCCCTTAAAATAAAATAAAAACGTTAATATATTGAACCGAAATAAAATTTTAATATATCGTCGACATAGTAAATTTCAACACTTTTATAAGCGAGAAAAAAAAACGTTTTTTTTTTGATTCACGATTTCGAGTCAAGAATAAAAAAAAATATTATTATATATTTATATAAATTTTAGTATCCATTTTCATATATTTTATATATATATAATATTTATATATATATATATATATAAAAGAGAATTTCAGCTGAAGATCTAAAGAAAGGCGTCAAAAAGTTTATGAATTCGATTTTAATGAAATCGAACGGTATCAGATAGGCAGTTGATTTACGAGCTCGTTTCACACTGGTCGATAAATTACATTGCGAATCTGCCGTAGTTTAGTTATATATATATATATATATATATATATATATATATATATATATATATATATATATATATATATATATATATATTGAACATAGAGTTATATATCGTCCGAATGTAGAGGAAGAACTCTTAATTTTCACTACAGCCCTCAGCCGCCCACTTCTAGATTTTCCCCTTTCACTAATTGGATAACTTCCACAATAGCTTCCATTTTCTTCATTAATGAAGGGTCCGGCACCTGAACAATTTATCGCGACCGTTGTTGCCTAAGATCGATCCACTAATCGACTTGTGAATATTTAAATAAACGAAAAAGAAGAAATGGAAGGTAAAAAAAAAAAAAAAGAAAAATTACTCACTCACTCGTTACTTTTATCGGAAAAGTCTCAATTCCGAATTTTCCAGTCTCATTCGACTGCTCTTTTTTTATTTGTTTTTTTTATGAAGCGATTACGTTCATTTTTCTTCGGATCGACTTGAAATATTCACGTTCATCGTTCGATAATCTGCGATATATAGCAAAAAAAAAAAAAAAATATATATATATATATATATATTTTTTTTTTTTTTTTTGATCTCGCTTTTTAAATGAATATATGATAATAGTTAGTTGAAAAAAAAAGTCTAAAAATATTTTAGTCGATAATAAATAACAATTTTTTTCCAGAATTACGTATCATCAGTTATAAGATCAAAGTATTAGAGAATAATTTATATTTAAATTACTTTGCTATATTAATATTTAATATTAAGTGTGAAAAATTAATATATTTTTTTTGTTAATATGAAAAATTAATAATATATAAAATTTATTATGATGCTTTTCTATATAAATTAATAGATTGTATTTTGATGTATAATATAATAAAAAAAATTAAAAATTTTATTCTAAATAAATAATACAAAACTCTGTCGATAATTAATATTTTATTGAAAATATAAACAAGTGCAAAATATACAACCGAATGATTTCTATTTATATAAAAAATTTAATATAAAATATTCACATTTTACAAGTTGATTAATAAATATTAATACAATATGTATATTTTTAATATAGAAAATATACCTATGCTTAAATTAAAATTGCTGTAGAAAATTATGAAACCCTTTCTTCATCCGAAAAACACCTGAGTCCACATGGCGCAGAATTATATTAACGCATTTCTTCTTCGACGGGATTAAATATAAGGTGTCTACAGGGATGGTTAAAAAAAATATTATATATAAATATATATTTCAATATATATATATATTTATATAAAGAAAAATCCATTTTAATATTTTTGTTGTGCGTCATCCTATTTTTAATACTAAATTGAAAACATTAATTTTGACTATAATACATATTTTTTTTACAAAATGTAAGCAATTTTATATATTGTTTTTTATCTAATACAATATTTTATTCTTTATAATACAATTGTAATTTTTAGCACATTATAAATTATTTTAAACGTACTATTAATATATGTATCTAAAAATGTTGTTGTTTGAGAAGTCATATTAAACTTTAATCTAACTACAATTTTCACATTTGTAATGTTTTTTATACAAATTATACTTCTTAAATTTTTGCACTCTAGAGGTGACGTTCGTTCACCACTTAAATTAATGATAAAAATCAATGTGTGATAATGATTATTTATATTTATACTCTTTGTGTATAATATTATGAAGTGTAAAATGATACTTTTAAATAGAGATACGATTTTTTTATTAAACTGGACTGCATTTTCAGCATTGAAACTTTGACTTTTTTTTGGTTCAAACTTGACAATCTTGCCAGAAGGATTACTAAAGTTAAATTTTTTTATCCTTATATATTACGGAATGTTAAAACGATTGTGTAGATCAGTATGCTGTTTTTAAGAAAATTTCTGAAATGATGGCAAAAACTGTTTTAAAGGTTTAGAATTTTGTTTAATAAACCAATATTTTCTATATAAAATCACTAAACAGCAGAGGTAAATAAAGTGTTAAAATATAAAAGCATACATTTTTTTTTGTACAATAATTTTAAGTTTGGAATAAAAAATTCGTCAATAATACTGAGAAACGTCTCGAGTGCAAAGGGTTAACATGCATCATTTTTCATTTTACGTCTCAGTATGATAATTTAAACTTTTATCAAGTATAATATATACTAAACATGTGAGTTATATGTTACATTTAACACGGTAAGAACTAAAGAAAATTTACTACCTGTATAAACATAAGTATGATATAATCTTGTAATCTGTTGTTCATTCGAAAATCACTTCTCGAACAACGAGAAAGAATGAAGAATTAATAGTAAGAACCCTTGCAAATGTTACGAATTTTTAAAGGGTTGAGGGAATGGTAAAAAATAAATAAAAAGGAAGAATGCGTAGGTTCGAATGCGATGCATTATTTATAAGCTCCCTTTTTTCCTTGTTTGCCCTTGTATTTTGCGCTTTCTTATATACTATTCCGGCCCTGTATTGTGTTGAAAACACGAGCTTTTATTGTATTGAGGTTAACAAGCTTGTTTCATAGCTGTTCGCGTGTCTGCGAACATGTTTAATGTGTAAATATGCGCGAATAATTGACGATCATTTTAGATTTATGTATTTGATATAAATAAAAAAAATATTTATTTACTTTATATTAATTAAAAAAAAAATATATAAACTAATTTTATTAATTTTTTTTTTAAACATAGTTATGACCTCTCAAATTAACCATTTTCAGCCACTCTATATTTATATAATAATATAGAAAATTGTGTTATATAATATGATAGGTTCTGTAAATTTATATCATATATACCTTATCCATAATTCATTTTTATATTATCATATAAGTTATTTGTGTCGATAACCATTTTATTCATGCATTTTATCCTGTGAATGTTTTGTTTGAATTATAATTGTGTATTTTATATAGAAGTCACGTTTAGAAATCAATACAAAAAAAAAATGTAGACAAAAAATTGCATCTAAATATTTGTATCGTTTGTTGTATAAACCAAATGGCATAATAATTGTTTTAGTTTGTGTCGAAATTTATTATTTATGAGTCAGTTTCGTTCTGATATTTATTACAAATAGAGATAAATATTTGATATTTGTTCGATAGCAGTATTAAAATAATTATAATAGTTAAATTTGTATTCATTGCTATTATAATTATTCATCACAATCTTACAGAGCGATTTATTATTTTTATTAGATTTTATAATATATATATATATATAAATCTAAAAAATGTACTGGTATGTCGTACAAAGGATTTTATTAAATTTTGAAACACTTTTACAGAAATATATATCTCACGTAGAAAATACGAGATGTGGAATGCGGAATATAAAGCTATAATTTTGTTCGGAAAAGTGCACTCAAATGCAAATTTCACTATATATACATAAATCTTCGGCACTTAACCGAACAGTTAAAAAAGTACCGAGTCGATAAACTCTGCGGTTAAACGAGTGTCCATAGTTAGTGTCAAAAAAAAAAAAAAGCTCACGAACCGTAAAGCTCATAAATTTAAGGTGAACTCTATTCGCTTTCTTCCATCTCTATTTCACCCCACCCCCTCCCCTTCATCTGCGTCTTTTTTCCTCTTCATTTCTTCTTACTTATGGAAGAAAATGGGGATGAAAAAATTTTCTTCGTCGTTTTTCATTCGAAAAATTCCGACGGCCGCCGCCGGAATTTTAATTGTTCGCTGGTCTCGCGTTGATTTATTTCGCTTTTCATTTTTAATTATGATTCTTCATTATTGTTATTGTTGTTGTTGTTGTTGATGATGATGTCGCCGCGGTTGTTTTTGTCGTTGTTGTTTTGTTGTTGTTGTTGTTGTCTTGTGTTTTTCGACTGACGACATTTATGTGCGTTTCGGAAATTGGATTACCGGCTTGTTTAAATTCTTTGCGCTCTAAAATCTCTTCACTTTTTGTTCAGAGCGAAAAACTTATTTCCGAAGTCTGGAAAATTTTCCGTTTTCAAATAAAAAAAAAATATACATTTTATCTTATATTATCGTAAAGGAAAATGTCTTGTTTTACGTTGATAATATTAAACGATTTGAAAAAAATATTTGTATTGTAATAAATTTGAAAAAAATCATTATTATCATTTTGACTCATGAATATTTCTATTTATATTATTTAGTTAAAAATAAAATATTTATACTTAAATGAAAAAATAGTTTACGAAATGCATATTTATTGGTAGATCAAAAGGATAAATATCACAGAAGAAGACTTAAAAAGTGATCGAACAATGACACTGAGACGAGCTTAAAAGTTTTCGATCTCTCAAAGTGATGATAAACGGCTTCGAATCAAAATAGAAATAGACCGAGTTTTGAATTTAACAGATAACTACGATATGAAAGAATAAAAAAGATATTGAAATCTTTCTTTTTCATTTTGAGTTACGACGTCGCATGAAAAAAATAAAACTAGAAAAAAAAAATGGCGCGCAAGTTTTGCGAATTTAAATATAAACGCCGAAATGTACAATTGAAATATTTTCGACGCGAATAGAAAGAACAAAAACATAAAAAATAAAAGATAGAAAGAAAGAAAGAAAGATACACGTCGTCATGTGAGAGCAGAAACATTAGAAATTCCTTTCGCATTTTTACCAGACAATGAAAAAGACATCTGAAATGCTCGTCAGGTGGATACGTCTGAAAATCGTCCACATTTTTTATTTTTCAGACAAAACGTCGCAAGCGATGAGCTTTCAAGTTAAAAATTTCATTCGTATTTCAAACCGAAAAAAAAATACTCATAATTGATATTTTAATATTCAGACAATGAATTAATTATTATTAAAAAAATATATTATTTATTTAGAAATTCATTAATATATAATAAATAATTGTTCTATATATAAGTACATAGATGTTTAATTAAAATGAATTTTTATGTTATCAAGAAATAGATATTTCTTCTGAAGAATATTGCTATATTTTAATATATTTAATATTAAAATATAAACGTTTTAATAATATTAATATAATAAAATAAATCAGATTAACGAATATTTACTTCCCGTTTATGAATTTAATCAGTGAGTGAAGTACTAAATATATATAATATATCATAAAATTATTATTAATTTAATATATATATATATATATATATATATATATATATATATATATATATATATATGGAATATTTTTATAATAATATAAGGAAAATTTTCAGTGTGTTTGTGTGTGTGTTTTTTTTTTCTAAAAATATTCGTGCGGTCTTCGGTGGCATCGTCGTGATTTGTTCGTAAGTGGAAAACGCAGCTGAACAAACAACGTTGGCATCCACTGAAGGGCTCTGAAAAGGGACGAGCAAAAGATGGTCATAAATTATTTATGAAAACTGTAGCAGAGGCATTTTGTTTTATGCGTTTTTGACGACATCGATCTCGTTGACGAGACTTGTTAATGCCGATTTCATTGCCGAAAACATTATTGCATCATTTTCGAACACATTATATATATATATATATATATATATATATATATATATATATATATATATATAATAAACGATACATCTAAAAAATATCCTTATCTTTTTATATAATAATCACATCATATATTTCTAATATGTATACATATTAATTAAGCCTTAATAATTGTATGAATATATCAAAGATAATTATATAATATTATATAATATCAAAGCTCGAGGTTATCAGTAATAATATACAATACAAAGTAATCGATTAATTATTATTAATAATAATTATAAGTCGTGACGTTTATGTATAATTTAATCGTACATATTTATTTATATAATATTACGTCGATTATTTTATGTAAATTAAGAATTGTCAATCTTTTTCAGTAAGATAAAATTTGTGACTAATATTAAATTATATCAAAATTAAATATATATATATATATTTTAAATATTTATTGAATAAATTATCAATATTTATCGATTCAAAATTATTTGTGGCTAATTTAGAATTATCAATATATATATGAAACGAATTAATATTATTGTTTTTATTTTTTTATGATTTAGAAAATTAATTTAAAATTAAAAATGTATAATAATGTATACAATTATATATAAAAAAAATCAACCAGTTAAAAGTCATACATCAAGTTTAAACACATTTCGAGCATACAAACTGTAAAAACATCCCTTTAAACTTTATCTAATTAGCATACATTTATTTTCAGGAATATACCGAAATTCCGAAATATTATAATATTACATAAGTTAAAAGACATTTCGTGCAACTATCGTCATTCATTTACATAACGTGTTCGTCTCATTTCGGTGTTCCACTTTAATGATAATGTCCAAGCTCTCCTTATTCACCCTATAAAGTTTACGATTATATTTGAGACATCGTTGACCTGCCGATTTCACTTATTGGTTCCCAAATAGTCGATCGTATATTGGAATCGAATATAGTCACCGTAATTTTCATACGATTTTTCATTAAACATTATTTTAATATGTTCTTAATAGAATTATTTTATTGAATTTATTACTGATAATATTCAATAATAAATTATAGACGAAAGTTATATAAATGAATTTTACATTTCGTATCTTTCCACAACGAATGAATTTTAAAGTCAAACTTTAGTATAACGAAATATATTTCTGAGATCAAATATTATGTAATACATATATACATGTTCGGTTTATATTATATATATAGTATAATAGTTCGTTTTCTAGAAGATAATATCAAGTTAAAAACTATTTTATATTCAGTGCGCGAAGTCAGCTTTATCTCTATAGCATTTCAATATGGATAATTTTGTCACAAAAATTCCTTTTATATTTTATATATTTTTGTTACTATTCCAAAACGATTTTATATTTAGTACATATTTTTTTTGCATATGATTTTATGTAAATTTTAACTATTTTCGCATGATTCTAAAATAATTCATAATAATTTCTTAGTGTAAAAATATACTAGCAATAATAAAGTCTGATTTATATTTATATATTTTGATTTTGTATATTTTTTATTTATTTTTAGAATATATATATGTTACTGTTGAAGTATAAAACTCAATATTGCGCCAGATCACTTAATGGATGAATTGTTAAAATATTGTTATTAGATGAGTTAAATGATAAATATTGTACAATAATTGTTTTCTTAAATTGCAATATATACATAGATTTTGATAAATCTGATTTGTAAATAACATTCTTTTAAAATATTATACTTAAAGATTATACAATGTTTTTAAATAATTTTTATTAATTTTATTCGTTATAATAAAGCATATTTTAGAAATAATTACAAATATATTGAACCAAAAATATGACGGATTTAGAAATATATATGTATTTTCTCATTACTCGTTTTGGGAAAAAATGGAATTTTCCATGCGTACAACGAGAAAAGCTTTCGTCGTCAACAAAAAAGAAAGTAGGAAACGCGTCAAACGAAAAATAAATCCAGGAAAGCGAAGGCGACAGAAAAAAATCCTAGCGGAAAAAGAAAAACAAGAAGGAAAACAGCGACGTAGCACAATTTACCGGACAAAAATTTTTGATCGCGACCAGCCAAAAGGATAAAAGAAGTAAAAAAAAAAATAGGAAAAGGGACGATATTCAGCGGTGTCCGAGAGTTCTTTATCTTCGGCCGAATACACTATAAGAACAAGGATATATAAGGACGACGGATTCAAACGGTGAAACAGAAGACAATTTTCCTCTCTAGGATTCGTCCGAAGGTTGGAAAATTGCAAACCGACTTAATTGAGTCGCTTTTATTAAACGTAGAAAAGCGTCGAACTGTCTGTCCGTTTTTCTTATATATTTTTAACCCTATATTTGTTCTATCTGTATATGTTTGCGAGACGTTTCAAAATTGAACACCTTCTTTACAAGTTTCACAAGGAGATGGTGGAAAAAAAATCGTCCTTTTTAATATTTGCATTCTATAATAATGCCGGTGTCGCGAAGAAAGAAAATAATACTTTTCTCTTCTAGGTCGCTAATGTAAAGTCTAATTTTCTGTCAAGACATTATTTTTTTTTCACTTTCGAAAAAGCGCTTTCGTGAAATGAGTTCATTTTTTTTAATACCTAATACGAGCTTAGACGAGTCTGTTTTTCTAAATTTTCTCGTTTATATAAATATTAATATAAATCAACGATGCGATACATTTTACACAATTGGTTTTCTCTTTAAAATTTTCATTGGTGTGAGTCAATAATTTTACGTTTAATCATTGAACATTATTTTTTTTATAATATATAAAATAAAATAATATAATTTTTATATGCCATCATAACATGTATTTTATTGTCAAAATATATAAAAAATATATTGATTAATTTTTTATCATTTATTAATATTTCTAAATCAATTGAAAAAATGATTATATTAATTAATATTCTGAACATTTTACTATTGACGAAATCAACTCTATATTATAAAATATATTGATACTGAAAACAGTAATTTAAAATATTTATATTTTAATTCAGAATAATTAATATATATTTTTTTGGTTTTATACTACGGAATTTTGATTTTAGTACATTAATTTGTATTAATTTTAAATATGAACAAAAATAGGCAATATTTTATTAGAATTTAAAAAAATGTTATATTATTTGTATATCGTAAAATTTCCACTCTTTTATAATTTATTATTATTTTAATTGTTTCAAGGGTATTTTTACAGTTTTGGCACCAAAAAAAAAAAAATAAATAAAATAAAATAAATAAAAAATAATAATAATAAAATTGTCACAGTTTCAGTTGATAAAATATGCGGTTTTCACGACCGCAGGATTAAACTAGGCGAATTAGGGAAAGGGCGTTAATTTTAACAGGTACCTGTTATACAAAAGGGAATACAATATGGCCAAACAATAAACGGTCGCCGGTTAATTGTTGCACACAAGAAACCATTCTGTCGGATGTCGCGGGGTTTGAGGGTGGATTTTGAGAAACTTTCACAAAATTATTATTATTATTAAATAAACGGCATTAATTTTACCCCCCCCCCCTCTCCCCCTTTACATACGCTGCCCCTCCCCGCCGTGCCCCCTTCGCCCCGTCGACGGGCCACTTAATTACGACGTGTTAATTAATTAAATTGAAACGACGCTTTAAAACGACACAAGTTCACTAATCCGACTGTAACATCTGTCGTTGTTTAAATAGTCGAAAAACGAATTAGTCTCTCGATTAATATTATCGAGTTACGGTTTTTTACTTTAGGTTATATATTTTCAATATGATTTTTTAAAATTATTATTATTAAAATGATTAGTGAAGAGTGTTTTATATATTTAAAAAAAAATTGTGTTTATATCGATGTTATTCATTTTGAAATCATTTAATTTGATATTATTTCATTTATGCCACAGTGCATTTTAATCTCATTTATATATGTAAAATGACGACCTTTCAAATATATCTTCATTATATTACTGCATGGAGCCATTTTTGATGAATATGGAGGTTGATACAAGATTACATTGTAGTTTTTTGTTGAAAATTTAGAATTTTTTTGTATTGATAAATATGTTTTAAATATTAATTACTAATTTAGTTTCAAAAAATAAAATTCATCCAAATAAAATATCGATTTTTTTTTTTGAATAAACAGTATTTATTGTCATTTTTATTTTGTTTAATTAACATTATAAATATAATAATACACAATAAGCATATATTTATTGAATTATTTTGATATTTAATTCCAAAAATAACTTAAGATTTATTTATCATATAATTAATAAAAAAAAACGTTATTGTTTTATATATAAAATTATTCAAAAAATGAAATCATCGGAGAATGAATATAAATAGTTCTCTTTTTACGAAAAAAATGATATTTAATAATAAAAAAAAGGTTGTATCAATTAAAAAAATAAATTTTACTAATTCTAAAATTTTATCGATTTAAACTCAATCACATGATATGACTTAGATTGCTTTCAACATTTCTATGAATTACGATAGAAAAACTCAGCTGTATAATGGATCTATAATAGAGAATTGAACTAACTAATATTTAAAATATTACGAATGCTCATATATATATATATATATATATATATATATATATATATATATATATATATATATATATATATATATATATATATATAGCAAAACGTAGCATTCTAAAATACATGCCATAGTTGAAACCGCCAAATTGTATCGCGAAATTGGCATACGAACATTGTATTCGCAACTTGTCCGTTTATATTGTTCCAATTTAGAATCAATCCGCTTTTACTAAACCGTCGTCGATTTTGCAAAACTATTTCCGGTATTTCGTGTAAAACGTTATGCGGTCCCGTTGAACTTTCGCAGTTAACCGAAAGCTCCCTTTTCCGGGTACCGGTTGGCCGGTGTCGATGCGCGAACTTTCGTTGAGCGCAGCTTACGTGCCCGTCCCGAATCTACATATGTTATATATATATATATATATATATATATATATATATATATATGTATTATGCATGTATGTAAATGTTGAATGCAATATTTGCAAAATTTTACACAGTACGATTCTGAAATTTTCTTCTAATAAATCGACTAATTTAATAAACATTTTTATTATTTCTGAAAAAAGTATTTATATAAAAATCTTATAACTAAATAATAAAATATAATATTTCATATAAATATAGTGTTATTTTAATATTTATTTTTTTTAATAAATTTGTCATAAAAATTTCATAAGAAAAAATATATTTTTTTTATATAATGTATAATAATAGTTTATCTAATAAAAAATAAATGATTCTCCAAAGAAATTCAAATCAAAAATATTATAATTATATTCTCGTTCGAATAAAATAGATTGGCAACCATTTTATTGAAAATATATTTATTTTAAATCAATTGTAATAGTTTTTTTCGAATTATCAGAATAGATTCTTTATTAAAAAAGTCTTTTTTCTTGAATAATAATTTTAAGCAGACTATATCTTTATTGCTGAAGATGTAGTCACAATAAGAATTTTTCTATAATTCTCAATTTTCTTTCATAAATTAAAATATTATTTATTCATAAATTCATAATGTATATATTATATATAATTTTGATCACGAAAAACATAATATGATACCACATTGTAAATCGCAAAATATTAATACGACTGACGAATATAAATTTTCATTTACATTTAAATCGTTGAAATATTTATTATTATAAACTTCAAATGAAAAGTGGCCAGATGCCCGCAATTCGTTCGGTGTTCTTAAAATTAATTATTTCTTTCGTCGTATCGGGTTATTTCTAATTAAAATTTTATAACCACCCTGTTGTACGTTAGTTTGTAGTGTTTCGTACATTCGTAACCATTATAACTACGGGTACCGTAATCCATTGTTCTTAAAACGTTTACATTTGTCCTTGCCAAAGTTTTCTGTAAAGATTGTTCCGTTTTCAATTTGTTTTGGACGTCTAAATGTTCGGTATTATATCGATTTCCACTTTTGTATTATATATTTTTAACAATAGCTTAATAATATATAATAAAATAAACACATCATATATATAAAATTTTAACGCACGTCGACAGTGGTGTAGTATTTGTCCACTTGTTTAAATATAAATATTTTTTTTAATATAATTATGTTCTTGAAATAAAAAAATAATAAGTGTTGATTATAATATTGACAATAATTCATACATTTAAGCTGTTTTAAAATATTGATATTTTTTGTTAAATATAGGAAAATTTTATTATAATATAAAAGTAATTGCTTGTTATCGTCCATCATGGCCAATTATACAATGATGGTTTAATCATGGAAAATCATGTTGAAATGGCTTAGGGGAAAAAGGTCGCTTTATATTAAGGTATTACGAAAATTTAGGTGGTAAGAAAATTTTACTATCAAGAAAGATGCAAAAAGGTTGGTAAATATAAAAAGGTTGACTACTCTTTTATATAGTCTTTATGAATCTGTGTTAGTGTTTTGTGTATTAAAATGTTAAATATTTTTAAATATTATATATTTTTCTCAAAGTTTATTATAAGAAATTTTGATTTTGAATAAATGTAAAATTGTTATTAATATTATATATGGTATATATAAATATATCACGATTAAATATGTCTCAATGAAAAATCGTCGCGTCGCCAAAAAAAAGTTAAAACAAAACAAAACAAAAAAAAAACTACAAAAAGTATTCATTGTGACGTGCAATTTAACAAAAAGCGACGAGATAGTGTAAAACGGCCGTACAGAAGGCCAAGGGTTGAGGTTCGTGCAAAAAGTAAACGCGCGGAAAGGGTTAAAGTTCAACGTTGACTCGTCCCACGAGTGCCGTACTTTCCCGGTTTACAACGCGGCCCGGGAAAACTCCATTATTAAACACACAAACAGCGATCCACCATCCACCCTCCTACCCCCCCCCCCCTCTTCCCCCCTCGCCCCGCGCTCGTGGAAAATTTTCCAGGAGCGCCCGTTGAAAAGGCTCCGACCGGTCGACGCGCGGCACTCGGAAAATTTCTCGGAAAATTCCTCGACGTCGTCTTCGCGAAACGAGACTCGTTTTTCTTTTTTTTTTCTTTTTTTTCGTTCGTTTGCCGGAATCATATCCGATATTTTGCGGTCGTCGTGTTTTTGCATTTTTTTTTATTCTTCAAGATGCGATATTAAATTATGAGAAATCTGTTCTTTTTATTAATATTTTTATAAAAAAAAATCTATATTATTTATATCTATATACAGAATCAATGTTCAAATTATTCTCATAGAATGATCAAAATTTGAAATATTTAAAATTTTATAATTTAATTTATATAATATAATTTTATTTATATAAAATAATAAACTTATATTAAATTAAAAAAATATTATTTATTGTTGAAATTATTCTTTTACATATATATATTGATAAAAAAATGTACTTTCTTATTTGAATTTTAATATATCATATTATCTTTATTTGCATTCATCATATGGAAACTTTTTTAAATAAGTCAGTTATCCTTCTTTTTTTTCTTGAAAAATTTGTTTGAGCACACGTTATATATTCATCTCGTGTCCTCTTTATATTCTATGCATAACTGTCTTCTCATATCAACATAAAAAAAAATATAAATAATATGAAGAAATTTTATATTTGTATTAATATTATATAAAGACATTTGCTCTGACTTAATGTGTAGTGTATTATATTTATATATTATATATAAAAATTGTTGATTTAATTATATATTTTTATTGAGAAAAAAAATATTGTGATTTTTTCTATTAAATAAATGATTGAAAATTGATATTTATAATTTAGAATCACAAGATATAATGAAATTAATTTTAATTGAATCAATTGTCATCATAGAGAAAAGTCGTCGAAATCAACCTTGTCACTCAAAATTTCAGCTATTCTCAATATATACACCGTATATTTGGAAGGGTTGCGATAAAATGGCGATGCCACGAGGGTAAATATTGAAATTAAAATTTATTAGATACACAAGGAATCCGAGGAAGAGTGGCTCGCAGATAAAGTTTAATTAAATACTTGGTACTTGCCGATGTTAAAAGACGACTTCTCATCAATGCCAAAAAACCAGGAAAACCTGACTATTACGACTGCTATAAATTAACGAGACGATTTGTTCCGGTTCTCGAATTATATATATATATATATATATATATATATATATATATATATATATATTTAATGTTTTGTTGCGCGAAATGAAAAACGTTATGATTCAATAGAATGTATGTTTTAAGCTTTTAAAGTTGAATATTATCTTGTTTCGAGTTTGTTTCCTGTGACGCTTTTCTTGCGTTTCGACTTGTTTTCATGACAGTGTGACTGTTTACGATTCTAATTATCATAGGGGAAAAATGCAAATGAGGTTTAACCCTTTCGTGACGGTATATATAAGCTAAAATCGTAAAAATAAAATGCATGTGTAGAAAAATTATATATACTTATACAGTAATTTATGATTGTAAAAAAGGTAAAATAACAATATTAATTACTGAAAAAAAAACAAAGTCAAATATTAAATATTAAATTAATATATATAAAGATAAAAATTTTAAAAAATGGTAAACCCTTCTTCTTCTTCCTTACGCCGTCTCCTTAAGAAGGTTGGCGATCCACACGGCCAAAGAAACCTTTGATACAGCCATACGAAAAATTTCCATTGACGAACAGTTGAACCAACGACGAAGATCTTTAAGCCATGAATTTTGACGTCTTCCAACTGATCTTTTCCCCTGAATTTTTCCTTCCAAAATTATCTGGAGAAGCCTATATTTATCATTTCGCAAGATGTGGCCGATGTATTGTATTTTCCTTAATTTGATTATTTTTAATACTTCAGGATTTTTATTCATTTTTTCCAAAACCTCTTTATTTCCCTAAATAATCCTAAATAAGTAAACCCTGTATAATATGAAATAAAGAAGAAGTACGATTTTAAGAAATTATTATAGGTGAAATGTACAAAAAAATATAAGTACAGAAAAAAAGAAATATTAAAAGAAAAATTAAATTTACAAATCATTTAATATATATATTATAGAATATACAACTGAAGGAGGTATTATTTTTAATGAATTTTCATATAATCTCAATTTTATGATTTACTAATATATCTGAATAGAATTTAATATTGATAACATTGCTATAAATATGGGGACATAATTTTAAAAGATAATCCGTTTTTAATGGAGCAATAATCTTTTTTTTAAGCTTTCAAGTGTCAGAAGAAGACCAAAAAAGAAGACACTTTGTGTTTAAATTTTCAACAAACTAATAAAAGTGAGTGCAGGTTCCCGCAGTGGATTTCTCCGGTACGAAAATGACCTTTTCTTTTTTTATTTTTTTTTTGCAGACACGAGTTCTGAAAATTTTACGAGTTCGGTTCGTAATTTTGACAATACAAATTCTGAAAGCTCACTTTGGTCGATGACTCTGAATGCAAGCCGCAGATTTATAACTCGTTGTTTTTCCGACTTAGTATAAAGCTTTGGAAAACGGCCAAACGTTTCTCTCGTTTACTAATATCTAAGGACAATATTTTTTATGTTTTTCTTGTAATCGGATAGAAAAATAATAATATTTCATCGATATAATAGAAGATTTTTTTATTATTATAAAATATATACGAATTCATAAATTATTTATTGATATATATTATACATATTGAGAAGATTTTAATAACATATAAACAACAATGAATCATAAAACAAGCAACTCAAAGTACTGGAAAAGTGTTAAAGATTTTCATTAAAACTTCGTGAAGTCTTACAATGAAAATACTCTGAGTGGGGATCAAAAAGCTCTAGTTTGCTATCAGAATAGTGGTTCTATTAGAATTATTATTGTTTTTCATAAAATATAAATATATAATGAATTTATTTCTTAAAAAATAATAATTGATAAGTCTTCAATAAGTTCAAAAATTATATATATGGTATATTAGGCGTCATTATATAAAAAAATCAATATTTATAATTCGTTAAAAAATATGTATATATATCAATGAATTTTAAAGATGCAATCATAATTCATTATTTCGTACAACGAAGGGTTAAAATTTAACCGATTTATTTAAAAATATTCATTTTAAATATACGTAAAAGTTGTCGGCACATACACATAAACGAGGGAGTTAATTGTGTACCGTTGAAAAAGTCGTCAAATTTGAAAATTAATCCATGCATTATAAAGTTTCGCGACGAAAGCTCACTTTAGAAAGCATTATAATGCACATATTAAATACACGGATGCCGAAACGTTTCTCGAGAAAATGCCGTGTCACATTATAAAAGATACAAAATGTAGCATGTAATGAGGAAGGCCCGAGGGGGGGGCAGCTTTGCGGGAAAACTGTCTGCGCCCTTTTCCGCGGATGACTTTTCACCGGAATTGTTATGGCGGTGCAGCGGACGAAAGTTTGTCATAATTGGAATTCAAAAACAACTTTATATATATATATATATATATATATATATATATATATATATATATATATATATATATATTATATGAATAAGCAAATTTTAATAAAAAAAAATCAATAACCAAAATTCTATATATAATTTAAATTATGATTTTTTTTTCTAAGTCGTTTTAAAGTGGATAAAAAAATCACAATAAAAAAAGTAATTTGTGTGGGATTTAATATATAAAATTTTAAAAAATATCTAATAAATTTATATTAAAATTCTTTACATTTCTTATTATATAATAATATACATATTTAATCATATCGAAAATTGACCAATAATATTATATATTACTTTCATATTTAATATGATATATTTTAATTTGATTCTATATGTCAAAGAAAAATATTAAAAAACAATCTTAAAAAGGCTGTTCAATATGAATAACTTTTTATTAAATATGAACTATTTATAACTATATTTTATATACCTTTTGGTGTCTAATTTCAACCGACAACTTCGATATTAAAATCTAATTTCCGGTGAAAACGATTCAATCCAAAGTTCAAATATTATATAAACCAAATATAAAAATTTTAACGCTCGTTTCTTTTTTTCAATTAACTCAATATCATCGATCGTTTTTAATTTTAGCGAATGATATAAATATAAGTTTCAGTGTGTATTTTACAAAATGAAATTTATTATACACAGAATTACGGATTCGAAGATTAATTAAAAAGCAAAGACAAAATGAAAACAGACTAATCGGTGGAAAACTTAAGTTTCACTGAAAACTTCGACGAAAACTTATTATACTTAAACAACAATTAATTAAAGTTTGATAAGAAAGTTGTATTATTATATTTTATGTCAGTATTTTTATCAGTGACACTTGCGATAGCGTATTTCAAAATTAATTAATATGAAATTATTCACATTTATATTCTGTAATAAATAGAAACATTCATTTTTCAATGAACATAGTATAGAAGCTCTATTATATTTATGTTTAAAATATATTTTGATTTTTGTATACTAAATACTATAATTGTAGTTAAATTACAACAATTTCTGATTGAAATTATTTATTCTTTTAATTAAAAAAGACGATAAAATTTTTAACTACCTACATTAAAAATATCCATTTTTATGGATTTTCAAGAATATTATAGAAATCTGATTATTTTGTGTATAAAATTATTACTTTACAAGTTAAACTATATTTGACTAAACATTTATAATATAAAAATATTATATTCGCTTATTTATACATTAACAAATATATTTTTTAATGTAGAAATAAGTTGAATATTAAAAATTTAATGAATAATTTCATTAAGAATTATTCAATGAATATATATATATATATATATATTATTTTATGTGATATTATTTATATATATGTATTAAATATATATTTTTATTTAATTTTACATATTTTTAAATAAATTGATAACAACGTATGACATGAGAAAATGAAAAAAAAATAAATATACATCCGGCGATTCTCTTTAAAAACAAGATAGATAAATTCATTTCTCAGAAAACTTCCGAGAAATTGAATCTGATTTCGTTTTTGAATTTATGATTCTCGTATGTTTTGAAAAAAAAAAACAATAACACAACAGGAGCAAACATCGAAACGAAGAGCTTTCGAATCCGGAAAATTTTCTTGTATCGCTCGATGAAAATTAAACGCGAAGGAAAAATAAACGTTAGCCGATCGCATTTTGAACGCTCTCCAAGAACAATGACAACAATAGCTTTCATTGTGTGTCGCAGAAATATTTCACTCATAGCACAAAAAAAAAACGGATATTTTAATAAAAAGTAAAATAATGGAACGACGTAGCTCTGAGAAAAAAATATATTTTCCGAACGATTCCGGCTTGTGGTGAGATGAGCGAAAATTTTCCGAGATTTTCCTCTGTATTTTGTCTTCGCAGTTGCCGCTCTACAAACGCACATTGTTATTATTATTATTATTTTTTTTTTTGATATTTTTCACACAAAAATATTCGTATAAAAATAAACCAATGCCGTATATATATTTTATAAATTAAAAAAAATATATTCTTAATTAATATATATATATATATATATATATATATATATATATATATATATATATATATATATATATATATATATATATTGAAATTAATCTTTGTTCAGTATAAAACATTATTAAAAAATAAAATTATTAATTATGTTCTGATCTCAAAAGTTAAAGCATAATTCATATATTTTAATTTTCTTTATATTGTTAAATTTAATCTATTAAAAAATGTGCGTTAAAATATTGAAGCGTCTGACTGAGTTTATAATATTTATTTATTCTTGAAAAAGAATTTATATATTAAACTATTATTTTTTCGGTATTAAAAAATGTACTATATAACATATTTGAATAAAAAAAGATTTTGTATAGAATATACGATTTTTTTATATTTAATTTTATATAAAATAATTTAAAAAAAAAGTTAAATATTTGACACACATATTATGCTATTAGAGTAATTCGAATATTTTATCAACAGCTAGTCGATAAAGAAATAATTTTATACGCGAATTTTTTACATTGGTCTACTCGAAATATAAAATAAAACATATTTATATATAATATATTTTAAAAATCAGGTTAGAATCAATTACGCGGTATAACCGCATAATCTGAGCGCATAATAATAATATGGGAAAAATCTGAAAAACGAATTTCCCTTAAAATTATAATCCACCCTCTTTATGAACAATACACACACACATATATATATATATATATATATATATATATGTATATATGTGCAGATAAAAGAAAATTTCACGGTTAATGGCCAATAAGGGAATCGTGCAATCGTCGAGAACGGATTACAGGATTTTCACCGAAATAAAACGTATCATATTGAAAATTTAAGGGTGAAACGGATCAACGTAATCTTACGTAACGTAAACATAATCTCGGTTAGAAATTATAACAAGAACGATAAGCCTGATGTATATATATATATATATATATATATATATATATATATATATATATATATATATATATATATATATATATATATATATTTTTATTATATATTATATTTTACACGTGCTTTTATATATAAAAACAGACACGTATCCACGTGTCATATCCACTGCATCCAACGTTCATTTGCATAAACATATATTCGTCCTGAAAAAAAAAGGACTTTCTTTGATCTCTTTTTCGTTTATGCTCGACGAAGACGAGGAGGCGGTGGTGGTCGTTACCACCGTACATATCGAACAAGAAAAAATATATATATATATATATATACATATATATAAATTTTCCGCGAACGAGAAAAAAAAAATACGCTGTGGCAAGTGAAAAAAAAAAAGAAAGAAAACTCAAAACGAAATTGGACGTTGTAAATTGGCATATTTCTTCGGTTTTGATCAAACGGTATCAGATCTCCCCCGTTTTTCTTTTTCTTTTTTGTTTTTTTTTTGTTCCCCTTATTCTTCGCGAATAAATAGCGTTTATTTCTCTATGATTCAATGTTATTTTTTTTCATCTTTCGTATTTACTGCGTATTTTCAAAAATTATATCCTGTCGCTTTTTTTTTTCAATGCTCGTTATTATGTTTCGATGCATGAATATTTTTTTCGACTAATTTGTTCCGAGAAATTTTTCAAAAATATGTGTGTTTTTTTATAGTTGAAGAGAAAATATATCGATCGACTTGTTATTATAATATATATATATATATATATATATATATATATTTCTTTGTGATTTTTGATTTTTCTTTCGGATCATTTTGTCACCAATGTTGACATTTTAATTTTAAATATTTATTATATTTTAAATAAAAAAATAATATAAATTAATATTTTATGATCTTAAATATATATTATAAAATACGACAAAAAAAAACATACACATCATGCGGAATTAACGTCAACCCAAACGTAAAATAAAACACGTCATAAAAACATATACAAAACGAATTACAAAAGGGTTAAAATTTAATCTAATTTATATAAATAAATCCTTTATAATCTGATTTTGTCGTATTGCAAAACTAAAATACGAAAACATCGTTCGACATAAACATTATGTTTCAATCGTATATTTAAAGCTTAAAATTGCACGTATCGAATATAAAAATAAATCATTGACGTATTTATTATACATAAATTTTATATGACAGTTCGTTCGGATTCATCCTTCATATTTATTTCCTTTGAATCCTTTAAAATTCAATAAAATCTCTACGTATTTTTATCGTATGATATTGACAAGTCGATTACAAAGTATTGTTTTATATAAACATATTGATATAAAAATTATTATATATTGAATTTGAATATATATATATATATATATATATAAGGGTTTATCTTAATTTTTTTCTAGCAAGATCATAGCTTAAAAATATTTGAACGTCGAAAGCACTCACAAAACTTTACATCGTCATGAATATTTTACGTTTATCGTTCGCTCGTTTATATAATATATAAAAAACCTGACGTCGTATAGCGATATACATTTTTTATTTATTAACTTTTCATATATATATATATATATATATATATATATATATATATATATATATATATATATATATATATATATATAATAGTCGAATAAGTTTGAGTGATTTTTTTATTTAATCCAACACTAGGTCGATTTTGTCGTTTACTCGTGTTCCAAAATAGTTGGTTCACCATAAATTGTACTGAATGTAGACAGTCGGTGTTTGGATGTTCGTAATGTCAATAAACACAGCTGTTTTACGACGCATGATTTACATAAGGGTCTCCTAGGTTTCAGGAATCTAGGGAACAACGGCGAATTTTATCATTTATGAAATTCGTAAACTCGCGAGAGTGCGATGAATTGATAATTTTCACGAATGACGATGATTTTTTTACGACATTTCAAAAATCGATATATTCATTTCTATAACACAATATATATTATTAAAGACATTAACTTTTTGAGACGTGAAATTGTGGTCGTTAGTATTTTTTTTTTTTCATTTTATTTGCGACCTTTATAGTTTTATTGCTTCATGAGTCGATTTACAAAATAGTTTTTAAGAGATCGTTGAAGATGTATAAAAATCTCCCAACCAGTATTTCGTACAAGTTTTTCCAAATTGCAGTTCGAATAGATTTTTCGACGACAAAATTGCAGATTTAAGATTAGTTCGCTTATATAAAATGTTGTTGAAACTAAATTTTTTTTGATGCATAACAAAATAATGATGTAGACAAATTTTTGATATTTTTTCGTATATAATTTTTATAATGAATATTGTTGCGACATAAAATATTTTATATTATTATATATTGCTTCCATTTCTCAAACAGTATTTTTACAAATTAAGTTGTCTATATTTTTCTTCGAAACATAGAACAACTAAAATAAAATTATATCTGTATTCAATGAAAATTTATAGTTATAGAAAAATCATATAATTTATTAGATTGAAATATTATGTCAAACTCTATAGAATAAAATTAAATCGATTTTAATTCATATAAACAAACAACGTTTTATAAAATTGAAATAAATTAATTAATATGAAATTTTTTTATAGTTTTTAAACGAATCGAAAAATACACATTAGTCCGATAGGTGAAAAATAAACCGAGCAAATGAGGAATGAAGAGTTAGATTAGTGGCGTAAAAAAAAAAATACACCCAAAAATACGTGGGGGGTGTGTGTTTGGTTGGTTAAACTTTATTGGTATGATGGAGCTAGAGGGGGGGGCGGGAGGAGGGTTGGGCTTGAAACGATTATGTAAAAACTCGTATTATACTTCACTTAGCGGGATTAAAGTTACGTTCGGTGAGGCAACGGCGCGGTTAGAGTAAATTGAACCGCTGTTTACGTTTTAACCGTTGCGTTAAACCAACACCGGTATTAAATTACGCATTTGAACCGTTCTCCGCCGAAAACACGTGAACGCCTTCGCAAACAATGCCATCAAGTCGAAAATTTCGCAACAGTGATTTCGTAACCGTTTACATCGAGAGGGAGAAAAAAAATTTTTTTTTTTGCAAAAGAAACGAAACGAAAATAAATAAAAAAATATTTTTTTATATGTATATATATATATATATATATATTTTTTTTTTTTTTTTGAGGAAAATCCGCAAAAGTACGATTTCGAACGAAGGGATGAGGGTTTTCTGTTCGAGAGAAGAGACGTGGGGCGCCGAATGGAAACGGCGTATACTTGGAAAAAAGTGCTTTTTCAACGCGAATCCCATTTATCTTCGAACAATATATATATATATATATATATATATATATATATATATATATATATGTATATATTTGAGGCGTTTGTAGGTCGACAGATTAAAGTATAGTTAATATCGAGAAAAAAGGGAGTGAAAAAAAAACGTTCGCAAATATTCGGGATAACAAGTTTTGTGATGTGATATAAATGAGAAAGTAATTGGTGAGATTCTCTGTACGTGTTATCTTTAATTATTATCGTCGTTTATTCGTTTTGTTTTTTTTCTAGCATATTGTTGATTGTGATGGATTTATTTAATTTTTGTATCGTTAGTAAGAATTATTCATTATATTTTTTTGTGTTATATATTTTATATATAGAATAATATTTGTATTATTGTTACAATATTTGCTTTTGTGTTTTAAATAGAAAATAATATTCTAGAATGAATGTTTTATATATTATATATTAATTAGAGCTGATATTTAGTGAAATAATTGCTTATTAGATGATTTTTAATACTTGTATTTTTTTTTGTTTAACTAAAATCACTGTATAAAAGTAAATAATAAATAATTAAACGTTATTTTTACAATGGAATAATTTGATTAAAAGTATTCACAATGTTAATGTCTATTTTTGAACGTAATTTAACAACTATTTCGAATTAAAATAGCTATAATTATTTTAAAATTAGTAAGTTTTTATTTATTAAGACAAATTTCTTTCATGATATTTAACTTAAAATTTTGGCATGCTTCGATATATTAAAAATGCATAATAAAGTAAATCTGAAAGCATTTATTTTAATTGTAGTTATAATGCTCTTTATATAATCTATGTAATATTTTAGTAATAAAATATATATTATTGAACTATTAATTTGTGGAAAATAAAATTAAGTATATTCATATATTTTATATAGTTATCTTTTATCTTTATACTAGAAATCATCGTACATTTATATTCAAAAAAAAAAAAAAATGCGTCGACACAGCAACGTTTAACACACTTAAATCCTTCGTTTTCCGAAGGTCGTCCAAGAAAGAAAAAAAAGAAGAAAGATAAAAAAAACGAAAAAAAAGAAAGAAAAAATAGAAGAAGCTCCCCTTCGAATCGGACAGAAGTTACGTGTCCGCACGAATTAAGGATTAGTCGAGGATTTAAAAGGAGAAAAAGGGCACGAAGGCTTTGCGGCACTTAACTGCGTGACTTCCTCGAAGGGATGCGGCCAATTTGCGACATAAAAGATTCGTCCTTTATATTTTCTATGTACTGCGAATGCTTTATTCCTTGTACTATGTTTTATTTTGCATTTTATTATTATTATTATTTTCAATTTTATCAACGTCACTATATCCTTTAGACGTTTCTAGTTCGCAATAATAGCGCATTTGCTATTTCAATATGTTTCGCATTACTGCGACGTTGAATACAATTCTTTGTATTTTTACTATATTTTAATATTCAGTATGAGGTAAATATGAAGAATAATTGTGGAAATATATAAATTTAATATTTTTTAATTATAAACAAATTTATAAAAAAAATATATTATTAAATTATTTTTATTAACAAAAAAACATTTCATTAAATAATATTTAGATATAATTCAGAAACACTTTTATTATTCAGGTGTTTTTTTAATATCATTAAAATAAAATTAAAATTTGAGAATAAAATATAAAATGACAAAAATAGAAAATATTATGATTTAATTATCATATTTTAAAATATATTGAGATTTTTTAAGGAAATTAAAGAGAAAACAAAAATTCATTTTATTTTTTATATCCGATATCATATAATAAATAATTTATTTTTATTATAAAAGAGAAATTTATTTTCATCAATTTTTTTTAATAATATATATAATAATATTTTTTAAATAGATGATAATATTTATATTTATTTTTAATATTTTTCAGATATTTAATCGTATTAAGCTATTTATATTATGAATCATTGTTGACTATTGAAGAGATTCTTTTCAATCGTTCAAACTAAATATTTATTTTATTATAATAAAATAATTTATTTTCCATTATAATATATGTGTATAATGTAAATATATTTATATAAATTGTACTTTTTGAATCAAAATATACGACAATATAAGTTTACTTATTATTTTGCTTCGAAACGCGCAACGTTTGATACTTGAAGAAGAAAAAAAAGTAGAGGGAAAATTCTATAAACTCGCTTTATTCATAATTCTTACGGAGCTTATTTGTCTGCAATAAAGCTCCGTTCGAGTACGAGCTTTTCGCTTTATTTTCGTCCTCTATTTCGACTCGAATGGAGACATCGGCTGATAAAACGATCGAAAAGCACACGAATACACTTTCGGAAGAACCTCAATATATCAAGTTTATTGAATTCGCAGACGTTTCGTCACTCGGTGCCATTCGTGGATTGCGTTCATTTTTTTTTTTAAAAACATTTTCAAAAGATCGACTTCGGAGATCCTTTAAGGAAGAGGCGCAATGAAAAATAAAAATAAAAAAAACGGAAAAAATCCGCAATGTCGGGGGAAAGAAAAAAGCTCGACGCGAAGAAAAATAACAAGTAAACGAATATTCGCTAGTGCGCGAATATAAAAATTTATTATTTACGGCCGTCGTAAAATAAAAGAAAAATTCAACTCGGATAGGAGGCAGCGGGGGGGGGGGCTGGTGCGAATGAAAGGGGAGAGTGATGAAAGAAATGAATGATAAAGAAAAAATATGAAAACCATCCCCCCAATTCTCTGCGAAAAAAGACGAACTTTCATCAGGCAATCGAATTTTCGCGCGTGAAATTTCTCTATTTTTACACTTCTTATCTGATTTAATGCAGAAATGCTAAATTAATGTAAAATTATATATATATATATATATATATATATATATATATATATATATATATATATATATATATATATATATAATATAGGCAATTTATTCCTGTGATTATGTATGATGATCAGACGAATTTTTCAATTACAAAATGATGATTTATTTTTCTTCAATATTGAAATTTTATGTGAATATATAAAATTTGAAAACATTTTTATATTGTTTTTTTTTTTCATAATAAAAATATATTCAATTACAAAAAATAGATATTTTAAATAAGTATTGAATCGTATAAATATTGCCTAAAATATATGGAATATCGTATTAAAATAAAAATGCTATATACTAATATTGGAATATAAAAGTTTTATGCTAATAATCTTATCGGATTTGTCCTCCCTTTTTCTTTTCGCTAATGCGCGGCGAAACGATTTTTCCGTTTCGGAAAACTAATTAGATTTTCGCGTCGACTTTCGTTTTTCTCGATTCCAATCGGAAAAACCAAAACGAAAAACGGAAAAGTGAGAGAGAGAGATAGATTTATACCGTAGAGAAAAAAAAACGTCGCGAAAACAATGGGTTCAAAGGGAAAATCTTATTTTCACAAGTGATTTGTCGCCGTTATCAATTTGAGAAACTGCGATTTTAAACGCACATATATATATATATATATATATATATATATATATATATATATATATATATATATATATATATATTTAAAGATGTATGCGTGTATTTAGAGTTTGATGTATTGTTAAACAAGAATCGTAAATCACGCGAAATCAGATTTAAACGTTCCACTATTTCAACCGAGAAACGAAAACGTTTAACAAAGCTTTTGTAATACTATTTGTTCAGCGTTAATTTACATAAGTTTCATATTATCTTAAAATAGTTTTTCATCAATTGTTCATAGATATATATTAATCTAAAAGTCAACCATTGTCTTTTTTTTTAAATAATATGAGAATGTGAAATTTCCATACAAAAATAATTTAGAAATAAAATAGAGTGAATTATTGCATTTAGATGAAAATCAGATTGAAAATATATCAAGGAAAAATCCACTTTGAGGAAAAACTAATTTATTCAAAACGATTTGTAAAATAAATTTTACATAAAAATGATTAAATTTTTATAGAGAATAAAATAGTAATCAAATATTGATTTGAAAGAATTTACTTGTGAATTATTTATTGTGAAAAAATACATGTAAAATAATACATATAAAACAGATAAATCAAATATTGATTTTCATACATTTGCAGCTTAGTCGAAATTTTAAATGTTTGTTTTAAAGAAAATAAAAGGTTTGCATAGTTTTTAAATACAGTTAAAACTGATTTGCGTGACATTAATGAGAATATAATGTTATATTATTAATTGTAATGTCAGATTGACTAGATCAAATAATACATAGATTAAAAATTGAGAAACGCTTAATTTGTTATAATATACAAACTGACACACTAATAAAATTAGACTACTTTAAACACCATTTTTTTTATTAATGCAGATCGAACAATATTTAATATATAATATTTATATTAAACTAATCGAGTTCATAATGCGTGACTAGAATTAAACATTAATGCATTCACAGATAATAATACAGCGAGCTTTCAACCGAAAGCACTGTACCGTGTTTAAATTCAAACGATCCGAATGCAAATATCAACACAACAAACCCGCAGGACTTTCGACTGATTAAACCGGGCACACTTGGATTTTCCATGTCCAGGAAATGACCGGGAAAACTGAGCGAACTACCATCCGAATAAATGTCTTAAACTAAATCGAAAACTGAAGACAAATTGCCAGAGTAAATTGCATTTCACTTCGTTAAACCGCAATTTTGGTCGCGTTAATTGTTCTTGCCGATTATTCGCAATATTTCTGATGAAAATTAAATATAAATATAATGCTATTAAAAAAAAATAAAATAATAAATTATGCGACGAAGAAGGACCGTAATGGGATTCTTTGTTCGGCATTAATAAAATATCATCCGTATTTGCATAATTAAGATGAGATTAAAAACGCTTTCATTACTCGAAAAAACAATGGACTTTAAGTGGTATCGTTGATTATTTGCATAAATGAATTATATATAAACGTATATTAATAAAGTTTTCCCGAATACGAGTCAAAAGATTATAAGATTATAAAAAATAATTACGCCCTTCGAAGAAGAAAAAAAATGATAAAAAGAGGGCGAATTGAAAAGATCGAAATATATATGTATTATATATAATATACAATAATATTACATAATAAAATGATAATATTTAAGCAGTGAATTTTAATGTAGCATTTTCATGTTTCAGATACGACAATTTGTTGCGCGGAAATCTGTTTTTTTTTTAGCATTTTCGCGTGAAATTGTATTTTTCGCCGGAAATGAAAATCTTGATTTGTGTGACAATTGAGCGATCAGGATACGGAAATATTTTTTTTCTCGGTATATGATCAATAAGGACTTATATCGAAAGAAAAAATAAGAATAATATCGTTTTATTAGTTCAATTTCTTTGAATATATATATATATATATATATATATATATATATATATATATATATGTGTGTGTGTATAAATTATTGGACTTATTATTATTTTAAATGGTTTCGCTTTATTTATATGACAATTTAATTTTTCTTGTAAAACATTTTTCTATTAAAATATATAAACGTTTATTGCAAAGTAAATATTTCAAAGCAGTATTTATATAACTAATGGAACTTATGTGTGTCTCCATTAAAAATATTAGAGAAAAGTTCAAAGTAAAAATTCCAATAAAATCTTTCCCAAATATTTCTTATACAATTTTTGCTTAAATATTTTTTTTATATATGTTTGATACTTTATATATTAATAATATTCTATTATTACGTCTTTCATATATATATATATATATATATATATATATATATATATATATATATATATATATATATATATATATATATATATATATATATATATATATAACAAAACGTTTCAAATATAATCGAAGTATATTCAATAAAGTATATCTTTATCTATCTCTAGTATAATATTAAGTACCGATGTATAATAATATACCCTTATGTAAACTCACGAGTTATCGTCATCCCTTCTGCAAACACTACGCGAATTTCACGTTCTTCCCTCGTTTCTACCCCGAAGGTTTCGTACTCCTTCCGTTAAAATAAAATATGTTCGTGGAGGAAGAAGGGCGATAAAGACAAATACGAAAATGATGAACGACCCCACGAGACCCTGTTGCGATTTCGAGTGTCGTTTTCCATCTATCTACCGGGGATGTTCAGGAATTTTCAGATGAAAATCGAGGGGATGAATCGAATCCGTATTTTCGTAATGAAAACGAAACACTTCCACTTTGTTTGCTCGATTTTGTCAACATTTCCAAAACATATCTAGCGAATTCTATATGTTTTATACGTGAAATAACAGAAAAAAAAATATAAATATATATTTGTGTGTGTGTGTGTGTGTTGTCACGCTTTGGTTTTGCACGAACTCGTATAACAAATCCAATAATAAAACAAAGGTGCTAAAATTTATAGAAAAATCTATTTTGTATGTTACTATTATTTTTCATTTTTATTTACCGTTCTTGTATTATTCGCGTTTGTTGTTTTCATTAGAAGAAAATCTTATAAAGATTTTTTTTTGTCTATATCACATTATATAATATTTTTTATAAATTTCATATTATATATTTTATTGTGATTTCAGAGATTGATCCGATTAATTTCACAACAATACTAATAGGGATGATAAAATAAAAAATGATACCGATTAAAAAATAATAAAATGAGCAAAATTTTCGATAATAAGAAATAAATAAATAATCTTTCTAATAACCAATTAGAATTTTATAAATATTATTACGACAAAATGAACAAGAGTAAATAATTATTGCAAGTATATAAAGTATTTTTTCTAAGAATTCATTCACTCATTTTATTCCTTTAGTTTTATAATTGAGTTAAATCTTTCAACTACAAATCACAATTGATTGTTTTAATAAAAAGTATATATAAAAACTATATAAATAGTATACAGTATTTTTTATTTTATTACGAAGTAAAAACAAATTTTTATATAATAACGTCTACTAATGAAAGCGACTTAAATATAAATATTTTTATTTTTGTAAAAGCATTCGCAAAGGTAAAAGTCTACGGTTTCTTCGAAGGGAATAAAAAAAAGGGTTGAAAACATTTATCTACATATACTAAATAAATATTTACAGTATAGATTATATATAAGGGGTTCGGTGAATGTTGCCGTTGAAAATATACTGATCTGTGGAGCTTTTCGCTGAAAAATAAGTGAAAAACGCAAAAGAAAAATATACGGCAAACGACGAAATATATTTTATTAAAAATCATATATATATATATATATATATATATATATATATATATATATATATATATTCTGTGATGTCTTCAAATAGCAATTTTACATAATACTTTGTAAAATATTATGTAATACTTATGAATGTGAGAGAAACGTTTTCACAAAAAGAATCGTGTTCATATATGAATTTTATTTGTTTACTTTTTCTTATTTGCGTTTGCAACTTGCAAAGGGCATTTATTTTCATTTTATTGAGCATAAAATATTCGATTTGTGTTCTTATTTAAATATATTTTTAAAAATAAATATGTATTTATATTGTAAAAATAAATATAAATGTGTGTATTATGTTACATGTCGTGACTGAAAAATCGATATTGGTCAGTTGAATTTTTTTTTTAAATAAATTAATTATAAAATTTTGTAGTTATAAATTTGAAGAAAAAAAAATACATTTTAAGTAACGAAATAAGATTTTTAATTCGAGATTACGAAATTAAATAAAAAAAAAAGGAGAAAATCCGAGACAGAGATCAAAAATAAAGAATAAATATTAAAATAACGAGAGCGAAATGAAGAAATAAAAAAATAATTAAAAGAGAAAATAGCCTTTTTCAAATATTCAACAAAAAAAGCAAAAAGATAAAACATTTAAGAGAAGAGAATGAAAAAAAAATTATTGTGTCTCAAATGAGAATAAAAAATACACACTCAGTATTAATGTTTGATATTGCAAAACCGAATTAACTCTATATATAATATATATATATATATAAATAAAATCAAAATTTTTACCACTTTTTTATTATTTTATTTTAATTTATTTTTTTAAAAGTAGTGATTAATTTTTATTTTTATTTTTTGTGTACGTTAATAAATCTTTTATATGAATCATATTAACATAGTCAAGGTTAGTGTGGAGCAACTTAATAAGAAACCGGGTAGAGTTTGAGAAAATGGGGATGAAAATCGTATAAATACCTTTAGTTTCGACTCATCCCCGAGTACAAATGAATGCTACATAGTAGAACTTCGATATCTAACAATTTCATTAAGATTGAAACCGTAGTCCACATAAATTCCGCAACGAATCCCAGAAAGTCTACCGTTGGCGACGGTTTAATTTAAATTACTGCCTGATTTCGTTCAGGTGAAAGCCTTTCGTAAATTTATACGCCGAAAAGAGGAAGAAGCGAGTGTCGACAATGAAAACAAAGTGAATATTTGTCACCGAATCCCGGTTTTTTTTCTTTTTTTTTTTAATCAGGAAAGGTCGACTTTTATTATGGAAAATTCAATCGAAACTTTTTTTTTTCGAAGCGAAAAGCGAAAGTTTTTTTTTTGACCTTGTTTTATTTACACTTGAAAATATTTCGTTATTATTAAATATCCAAAAGAATACGTTTGTTACTTTTTTTTTCGCGTATCATAAAAGCGGATAATATAAAAGGATTGTTATAAAAATAATTAAATTCTAAACGTAGATTATTCGATTTTCGAAGTATAGGCGTTAATTATGGTAATTTTAAAGATAAGAAAATAATCCAATCTTAGATTAAAAAGGCATTTGAGATAAATTTTCTATATTATAATACGATGAAATTGAAAGAAGATAATATTAATATTCTCGTTTAAATATTTAATTTAATATATTTTTAATAATTATCAATATTAATTTCATTATATATATAAGACTTGATCATTAGAAATAAACACATTTTAATTATATATCAGATTTTATCGAAATGAATTAAAAAAAATATTATTATTTAAAATCATATATAAAAAATATATATACAATTATTGTGTCGAAAATTATTATTACGTATGGAAAATTTCGTTAATAGCCGTCAAAATCAAAGGAAATCGATGCAAAATTGGATCTTAAATGCTGAAATATTTTTCATGAAATCATATAATAAAAAATTGATCTTCGACATGGCAAGGATCTATATTTTGAATTGTACAGAATATTTAAGATTAAATTGTAAAAATGAAGTATTATTTGATGAAAAAAAAAATGCTACACTTCTACCGACCACCGGCATTAGTATTGTATATATGATATTTAATCATATTTATATAAAAAATAATAAATTTATGTATATATATATATATATATATATATATATATATATATATATATATATATATATATATATATATATAAATATAAGGTGTAAACGATGTAACAATATGACGATAGTTTTACAAGCAATCACAATAATATAGCGTACGCGGAAAACGAAGGTTCGCGCGCGCGTGAAAACGCGCTCTTAACGCGCATATAAGGGGACAATTTTCGTCCTTTTCGCTTTAACGGTTAACGACGTCGTTCGTTATTGTCGTAATTTGTCATTCGAACATCTCATTTGTTCGCGGAAAAGCTGTCCGTTTTCGCAGCCTCCGCTTGTTCTTTGCGCGCCTCACCGCGCCCCGCTCCCCGCCTCAGCCGCTCAGCTTTTCCGATTCGAGAACGCGAGACTTTTCCACGTGCGTGTCTTATGTCCGAAGTGATTGATACTCTCGGCCCTTCGCGCTAATAAATACGTCTCGTATACATGGTGGAACGTGTAATCTACTCCATTTTTTTTTTTTAATATCAAATAATAGTTTTATACGATTCAATATTACGCCTAAAATGTACATTTATATTTATATTTTTAATCTATAAATTTATTTTATCTTAAATACTGTTATATCCTTGTTCACGTTCATTATAAGAAATTTTAGTTAGATATGTTTTTTTCAATCACTTATAACGCTTTCAAAAAATATTGTTTTTTATAGAATTAATTTGAAAAAAAATGTTTATAATATATTTTTATATTTCTAATAAATAATTTCAGAGATTGAATTTCTAGCTATATATATATATGAATATACTAACTAAACTACAAATCTATCGCAAATATCTATGAGTTCATCATATATTTTAACAATATTATTATAAGAAATGCTTTCTTATAAAAATATAGCGTGTCTGAAATATTTTGAAGAAAGTGGTAAAAATTATATACGTATAATATATAAACAAATTCGCTGTTTATTTTATATGTATATAAAAAATACACAAATCATATATAATACAAAATTTCAGATCAATTCCTTTCAAATAATCCCCTATTCACGTCAACATCTAAACTATTTATCGAGTCACATATGTTTTGTGGACGTGAAAAGTCGCAAAAATTACAAGTATTTTTTTATTCTATTCCCTTACATCTAGATAAAATAAATATATATGTATATATAAATATATATACGGAATGTAACGTCGAAAATATATACAAAAATTCTTTCACGTATATTCGTATTAGTTGTGGAAGGGTAGAGAAAAGAAGAAGAAAAAAAAACCCCACCGATTTTTTTCTCTTCTACAGCCTTCGGGGAGCCTTTGACTTTCTTTCGAGTTTTCTTTTACGACCCAAGTTGTCACTTCCAATGCCAACCTTCAACTTTTTATCAGAGGATCTGACATGATACTGCATTCTTCATAATAAAAATGTCTTATATATATATATATATATATATATATATATATATATATATATATATATATATATATATAATATAAGTGGTTACAGTAAACGACATCGTTTCCGAAAAACAGCCGCATGGCATTTTAGCACTTTTATTATATTGCCGTTTAAACGAATACATGTTGCGGATGTTCTGATAAAGGCACAACATTCAAATATATATATTTATATATAATAATAATAATAATAATATATTTTTATTCATAAACAACTATAGAATATTATTTTTATATATATTGAAAAATAACCGTTTAATATTTAAGTGTACAATATTATATAATAAAATAAAGCTGGCTCATATTTTTGACGACTACCTGTATATATATAAATTTTCGAGCATATATATATATATATATATATATATATATATATATATATATATATATATATATACATATATATTAATAAGAACGTACACGTTACAGGAACAAAACAATTAGTTTAACTATTAACGAACAACCAACATCTTCGTTAACTCTCACACGCTTCCTTGACGTAAATCGTAAAGAATTTTCACTGCGATATATCTGTACTAGATCTGTGGTTCTAAAACTGTATTTTGTAATTAAAAAAAGTTCGACAATTATATATATATATATATATATATATATATATATCGATATGTGTTGAATTAAGATTTTATAGTTTTGATTCGTTGTATTATTTTATATAAAAAAAATATATAATATTACTTTTAAATATTTTAGATCGAAATTAAAAGAATATTTAAATAATAAAAATTTAAATTCATATCTGAACAGGATAATAATATAATTTACATTCACTTTGTGTGCTCGATCTTCAAAAGGATTGTGAATAAAAAAAAATGATAATAATAAAACGATATCGTGAAAATGTTACGCCAATTTAATTATCGTTTTTGATATAAAAATTTTCGCTTTTTTAATGCAAATATTTATATTATAACACTGCTATTGAATTTATACATTTTGTTATATGCCAAATTTAATGATTGAGTTTCGCTGAAGAATTTGCATTGCACTCGGAAAACGTTATCGAATCGCGAATGCAAAAAAAAAAGATATTCAAGCACGCTTTAGTTGGAAATATTTTATTGGATAAAAGTTCCAAAAAACGATTTTCAATTTACGAATTTTTGCAATTCATACAAATTCAATTTGTATTAATTATATATTTTTTTTTTAAATATATTTTACGATGATTTTATAATCAACGATCGGTGATTAAAGGGTTAAATACAACGATGTGAAATATTTCTTAATGTATATTTTATATATTTTATTGCGTTTAATATAAATATACGATATCGACGACATTTTTATTGAAAATTTTGAAATATTGAAAAATATATATATATATCAATCGAAATCATCACATCTTCGATATATGTTCGCGTGCAAATTTATCCCGAATTTTGGCGTTTTTATTTTGTTTTTTTTTTTTTTGATATGCGATATATTAAGCCGTAGCATTTGGCCATAAAACATAATAAAAGACGACTTTATTATATTTTTCTCGTAATCTCGTGAACATTATGCGCGATTTATTAACGTCGTTTCCTCTTCAAAGAGTTCGTTACGTCGTTTTGTGTTGTGTGTGAAATATTATTGCGCCAGTTATAATAGACAACCTTACAAAAAATTCGCTTTTTTTTTTCATCCCCCCTGATATATATATATATATATATATATATATCTTTGTCGTGATATGCGGCGATGCAACCCTTTGTGGATCCGGAGGGTGGTTTTGATGAATTTTCGAAGAGTTTCCGCAAAAATAATCGTTCGTCATTTTTATGTGTTGATGTATAATGAGAATATTTCGTATGATAATCAGAAATTCGAAATATAATATTTTTTTCAAGCGAAAAAAAAAATAAAATTTAATTTGCAAAAATATCATAAAAATTGTATCGAAAATATTATAAAAATTGTAACACTCTAAGCGGTCAATATTATTATAATAAACCTAGCGTATTTTTCTTTTATATTTATATTTATGCAAATCGGTCCGTTTTTCCCTGTAATTCTTTTCAACATTTGAATGGGGTTAACTCGATACCGGTTAACGTATCGATCGTAATTTATCGCGATTTAATGCGAAAAAGTTAACTGTTATTCGATACGAGGTCAGGGGCCGGTCGTAAAAAAAAAAAGAAAAGTTCTCGGAAAAAGGAAACTTTCTTGCGACACATTTGTTCTTTTTTTCAGTTCGCTTCGCGCGTTCAGAAATCGTCAACCGCTCGAATAAATATATATTACTGATATTCGACTGTAATAAACATCAATTTGTATATTTTTTTATTATATTTCAAAAGGTTATTGTTATTATTATATTGTCTCGTAATGGAAGATTGTTGTGATTTTTTTTTTTGTATAAAAGAAATGTGAAAAATGAATTTTCTTCTGTAAGAAAAGTGATCGAATTTTTCTATACGGTTATTAAAAACGTTTCTAAATTGTTAGCATATCAATTAATTGGCTTTTAATATATGTTTTCATTTTCTTTTATATTGAAAATAATTTTTCAATATGAATATATTTATAAAACGTCAGAAATGTATAAAAATCAGTGGAAAAGAATATGTAAATATAATTTTTCAAATTATTATTCTTTGTAAAGATAAAAATGTTTATAAAATTAAAATATATGAGTATTTCAACAATATTTTTAATAAATTTTGTTATTTATTAATATAATAAAAATGTGTTAAATGACATCGCGATTCGTGAAAAAAAATCTGGTCTTTTTCAAAAGTCGCACTCATAATAAATGATATATATGAAAATTTCGCGTTTATAGTTCAAAGAAATTTAATATAGAAATTCCTAATCCATTTTTCACAATTTATTCTTTCATTAAACCGGCAGTTTTTCGTACCGCATTTTAGCATCATTAAGTCGGAAATCGTCCGGATATTTACAAAAAAAAAAGAAGTAATATTCCGCAAAATTGTATTTTCAAATTTCGTTTTCCGCGGTTCGAATTTGATTTCGATGCAACGAAATTGCTTTCACGGAAAATTTATAGGACAACGTTTTTCTAATATCTTTTTATACATTACCAAAAGTTTTTCCATCTATATTTACATATATACGAATGAATATTTGTATATATAGACTGAGCTTCGCAAATTTTCATTCCCGAAACATATGTTACAATAAAAATATAAAATATGAAAATCCTCCATACGTTTTCATTCAAGTTCAATACGTAAAAATATATTCGAACGAAATCGTATTTCTATATATTTTATTATGTCATAAGCAGTCTATTTTATTCTTTTACATATAAATCCGATTATTTGCTCTAACTATTAGTTTTATTATTACAACTATTAAATTACTAAATAAAACTCTAGTTAATATTACTTTGATAGCTGTCTAATTAAAATTATTAAATAAATCAAAAATATATTAATCATTAGATTTTTTAAACTTAGTTGATAAAAAATCACAATGATTTAAGTAAAATAAATACAATGAAAATTTCGTATAATAAATTACAATGCGCTAATTAGGCATAATTTTAGCATATTTGTAATATTTCTGTTTTTTTTTTATAAAAATTTGATGCATAGTTATTGTAATTCAAATAATGCTCGTGTAGGTTAGTTAGTAAAACTTTTAATTAGTTCTTAATGTTCATAGTTTTTCAAAAACTTAAATTCATTTTCAATCGATTTTCGACTTCTAGAAAGAATGTTAAAACATTAATCTTTTAAAATTTCATTATCTTAAGATTTATTACTGTACAAAAAAAGAACGTTTTAAGTTAACAACTTGCTATTTGTACTAAAACTATAAAAAATATGTATATTTACAAGGGTTTACTTAATCTAAGTCTGAATTAAATATTTTTAAAATATACTAATTTATACATCGAATCAAAAATCAAACGTATATTTTTAATACTTTTAGATATAACATCGAAATCAACTACATAATGAATAAACTATCAATTCAAATATAAAATTAGAAGTAACTTTTAATAAAATATAATATAATATCATTTTAAATATTCTATTATATTGTATTTTAAAATATTTATACAGTTTCATTTTAAAAATATTTATAATATAAACCAGAAAGGACGAAAATGAGCACGTTTCAGTCTTTCGACCGTCGAATATCCTCAAACATATCATATGCGATATCGCGCTTAAGCAACGACCGTCGAAAAGGGAACCAAAAAAAAAATATTTGAGATACGCAGACCGCTTTTTGGAATGTTGCCAGAGTGTCGACGTGTTCCGGAAAATTGTGAAAATTATGAAAACTCGGGCGGCGGCGGCTTTTCCGGCCGTTACGCTGATGCGATTTCGACGTCGAAACCGGATAGGGTTTATGCAACTCGTATTTTTTTTTTACACGTTATCCGCTAAACGGATCTTAAAAAAAAATAATAAAATGAAATAAATAAATAAATATTTTCGTATTGTGTATATTTTGGATTTGATATCGCGATTAATATTGAAATTGATCTGCGTATTTTGTACGGTGATTTTGAAAGGAAAATCCTATCTCTCTCTCGTACTGTGTATGTAATATTGCCGAGTTTCGGTTATACAATACTATATATATATATATATATATAAAGATGTGCGATATAAAATAAATCGAGTTCCATTAAAATTTGAAGTTGAGATTTGTCAGACTTTATAACATGTATTATATAATATAAATACTGTTCTACGTTTTCATCTAACGATTTGTTATATAAAGTGTATATATAGATATGTATATATAATATATTTTAAATTGTTCAAAATAATTATAAAATAAGAAATATATATTTTTTTCATATTAAAAATAATCATATCATTTTAATTGAATATTTATATTGTTGAAAAAAAAAATATATATATATATATATATACGATAAACATATTGCAAGTTGAACTATTTTCATCGTGTAAGCGTTTTAATATCGCAATTTGAAAATTGGCATGCATAGGAGGAAAAGTCTCTGGAAAAATTTCGCCAAAATTTCGAAACGAGAAATAACTTTATATATCCCTTATCGCATTCAGTTATAAATAAGATTGATCAAAAATTCGACGTCGGCAAAAAATAATTCCTGTTTTATTTATACGCGAAAAATATAAACTCGTCGACAATACGAGAAAAAAAATCAACTGAAAACAAAACACACACACACACACACATATATATATATATATATGCGAGTGAAATAAACTTCTCGAAGGAAAACGGTAGTCATGAATAATTCAAGAAGTGTGTATGTTGTGCTTCTTCTTTTTCTTTTATTTTTTTTTATATATTTGTGGAAAAGTGAGAAACGCTTTTCCAAACACTTTTTATGGAATAACGAACGGTTAAATTTTGTTGTTTTTTTTATAAATCTTACAATTTCACATTTTGCAATCGTTCCTTATAATAAATTATTCATATTCATGCATTTATTCAGTTTTGTATTCATTTTTAAAATCATAGTGATTTTTCAATATGTGATAATTTTTGTTTAACATTAAATTATTATTCAAAAAATTTTGTGGTATTTTTATTGCAAATGTAAAAGGATTTTGACAAATATTTTCAGGTTGTGTTTTATAATGAAAAAGCTGTAGGACGATTCGTTGTTTTTCCTTTTGTTTCAACCTCCATACTCGCCAGATATAATCCAGTACACGTTCTAAAAAATGAAATAAAAAGTATGATGAAATTAACGTTCATCGTCGAAAGAGCTAAATTAAGTTTCTGAAATTTTGAATATTGGAAAAAACATTAACATAAGTGGACACTATTCTAAATACGTTGACATTGATGTAGGCGAAATAATGATGAAAATTTTTATTATTTTTTAAAATTATATATATATATATATATATATATATATATATATAATCGATAATAGTGTATATATTGTATTAAAAGTTCATCTGTTGAAACAGAAGAGGGCATTTTCGTAAACACTCCGCCAAGTTGTAATTGAGTCGAGATTTTAATGAATAAATTTCGAAGATTTATTTTCGGCCGCCGGCTGAAAGCGGTGAATATAAAGAAAACGCGTAGTCGCAAAGTCAAATGTTGCAGGTCGTTTAATTATGAAAGTTGGCGTGCGCGAATGGAAAATCCGCTCCGGCGTTTTCCGAATCCGGATACCGGAAAAACACCGTTCGATAAAAGTTTCCCAATCGACGCGGAGCGATTCGCTTTTCCGTAACGTCGCGGAAAAATATCGACCGTGTCGACAATGTAATTGGGAACGTGTCTCAAAAAGTTTTTATTAAACAATGTTTTTCATATTGTGTAATAAGGCGACGAAATTGTGTATAATATTATAGTTCAATATTCGAGAATATTTTAAAATAAATAAAGTAAAAAAATATATATATTTAAATAATCGTATTTTTATTCAATCATCATAAAACTAAAAATATAGTCGAAATTTGAACGATTTTTTAATATATTTTACATTTAAAATAGTTTTTTTAAATAAAGAGAAAATTTTCTTGTTCAAAATTAGTTCACAATCGTGTGGCCGATAAAAGGAACTGAATTTTCAGCATTGAAACTGAAACTTTTTTGGTTAAAACTTAACAATCTTGCCAGAAGTATTGCTAAATATACAATTTTTAATCTTTATATATATGGAATGATAAAATGATTATGTAGATCAGTATATATTAATAAACTATTTTTAAGAAAATTTCTAAAATAATGTTGAAAACTGTTTTTTTAAGATTTATATATTTTTTTTTCAATAAAACCATATATTCTATATAAAACCATTAAAAAACAGAGGTATATAAATTATTGATATATAAAAGCATACATTTTTATATATAAATATTTTAAATTTGGAATAGAAAATTGAGCCAATAACACCTAAAAAACGTATCGAGTATAAAGGGTTAAAATAACAAATAAATTTAAATATTTCGATATATTTTTTTAAAATTATTGTAATTTTCACGCGATATATTACATTAATTAATATGGAAATATTTTTAAATGTCACCTTGTTTCAATTTTATTTCGTATCACATATTTTTATGAATATATATATATATATATATATATATATATATATATATATATATATATATATATATATATATATATATATAAATTGAAAAGCTTCAGACGAAATTTTAAATAATATAAATAACGGGCGCACATGATGTGTGTTGCGAATTTTCACAAAAAAAAAATTCAAAGCTTTTCTCGCGCGCCACGATGTCATTTATCAATGATGGAAAATTTTCCATTTTCTTCTCAGGCTGTAATAACCGGTGCGTCACACCTCTTTTCGTATATTTTAGACGCTCGTTCACCTCTTTTTTTTTTTCGTCATTTATACGGTTTTTCTTTAGTAGTCGGCTTAAAAAATATACGCACCGTCTGATTTTATAATGGGGGTTTCGATTTTAACGATCGTTTTAAAAAATGTATTTTTATTCATATTGTTGTATATTTTTATGGATTTTAATGAATATTAAAAAAATTGAATCAATTATTATTATTAATTATTTTATTTACATTCTTTTGAATTTAAAATCTTTTTTTATCAAATAAATAAAATTGTTTAAAAAAAAATAAAACATTATTATATAGTTTAATATATTATAAAATAATAAATATAAAATTATTTATTTTTTATATCTATATAAACAAATTTTGTCACAGACTGAAATTAGTCTTTTAAATAAAACGTTAGTTTTAATATTATCTTCGCCATACTTCAAAGTAAATATAGTATATATTATATTGAAATTTATATTTACATTGATCGATATTAAATATTTACACGGTTTTATTATTTGATAAAAAAAATATATATATATATAAATAAAATCTGATATATTATAATATATTAAAATTATTTTTAAAAAAAACTTATTTTATAATATTGTAACATTATTATATAGACTGTAATTCAGAAAATTTTGCTTAATTTGAACTTGTAGTTAGAATGAATAGTAAATTCTTCGCATAGTTAACGCGTATAAATGCCATATATAACGAGTTGCAATATATAAAATGTTTAAATCGAGAAATGCAATATAGAAATTCCTGTAACTTTTTGAATATACACACACACACACATATATATATATATATATATATATATATAGATGTGTTTTAAGGTGTTTTTTGTTTGCTTTCCACCCCCGAGGGACCGTCGAAAGGGCTTAGTCTTAAAAATTTCCAACGTTGTTGTATTGGCGTTCTTTCGCACCGCACAAAAGCCCATAAATGCGTCTCCATTATTTACCGTCGGGGTGAGCCGACGTTCCCGTTTCGCGGTCGGGAAAAACGTCCCTTCGTCGCCCCTTTGTCACCCTAACGACCCAATATTTTGATAGAGGCAGCCCGGTAAGCGCCCGCAGTCCGAGGGTTAACTTGCGAAACGTCCGCGCCAGTAATATTGACAGAATCAACCCTTTTGGATGTGTTGTTGCGTCACGATTTTCGCGTGTTATTTGTTTTGGAGTGTTTCGCACTTCAGTGCGAATAATGTCATAAATTAATAATTTTTATTTTAATTTATAACGTTTATCGTTTTCATACTATTTATAATAATAATAGATAAATTAATTTCATATTTGAATTATACCATTATTCACATTAAAGTACGTTATATAATAAAATTTATAATTTATTTTATATTAATAAAAATTATAAGGATTAAAATTATATAATAATATTATAATCCTTAAAATATATTTTAATATCATAGGAATCGTATTTTTTTTTCACAATATATGATAAATCGTATAAAATGAATTCTGAGAATATTTCATTATTCGTTTTCAGAATCGAACAAATCTTTTCAGATTTATAATTATTATTACAGAAGAAAGATTTTAAAATATTAATGTATATTTTTATTTTTTATAATATTTTATTTCTATTTTAAATATTTAGTACACAAACTTGTTGGCTTCAATAATTCTTCATAATTTAATACAATTTTTCTGCATACATTAAATTAAATAATTACTAATTAAAATTATATATACCATATATATAAGTGTGTGTGTGTGTGTGTGTGTGTGCGCATATGTATGTCTGTATGTATTGTGTGAAAAATGCTGCGTAAAATATTTTTAATCAAATACAAAAACGTACTAGAAAATATATTAAATTACTTTAAAAAAAACGTAAAAAAATATAAATATAAATAAAGGTTTGTCTCGTGGAAAATAATGAAAAGACGTTTTATTTTTTACGCGTGGTAACAATACGCTCCAAGTTTTCCTGTGTGTCATCTCTAAAGTGAACTTTTAAAGCTTTCAGCGTTTTTATTGCGAAAGTTTTCGCGGTTTTATATGGAAAAATTCCAATTAGTGTCGGCAAAAACTCGAAATTTTCATAATAAAACCTGGCGTAAAAATAATAATGTCGAGTAATTGAGATTACGGTGCTTACATAAATCCAGGAGCGAGCGATTAACTTTATTCGAGACGCTTTTCCCAGAGCCGGTTAATCCGATATCTCTTCTATTTTTCCCGCAACAATATTTCATAACCGGATAGTGTTCATGTTTAGATCGACGGATTTTCTTTTTTTTTTTTATTTCGAGAAAAAAATATTATTTCGAAGATTGTTTCTTTAACGGAGAAAATTATTTTAAAAATATAAGAAGCATCAAAAATATATTTTTATTTCGTTTAAAAAAAAAATATATATATATATATATATAAATTGATGATATATTTACTTCATTAAAAAAACATCAACCATACAACGCTTTCAAAAATATGTATCTTTTTAAAAATCTGATCATTAATTCAATTTTTTGCATATTTTTTTTGTCACATAAATATTTAATATTTATTTTAAGTAAAAATATGAAGATATCGAAGTAAATTATGTATAATACATATTTTTAATTTTAATTATTAAAAACGTCATATTTCAATAAATATTTTACCTCACATAAATCCAATATATTTTATTACTGTTATATAGTATTTTTTTTTTACTTTTTCGAAAAAATAAGTACATTTTATATATATACAATGACATTTATTATTTATTACTGCCACAATTTTTTTAACACATCATCGAATATTTACGCGTTAACACAAACAATACAACGACGAAAAAAAAGTATTTTCTTCATATGAAAGTTCATATTTAAATAAGAACCCCCAAAAAATATAAAAAAAGTTTAAGGTCGAATTTAACTTGTTTATATATATACATATATATATATAAGGCGATTGAAGTTCGACTATTGATCAACATCAACGAATAAATATTTCACAAATAACATGTATATTTATTATGATAAAAAGTAGTTCAAAAAAAAAACTTTATCATACAATTTTACAAACAAACAAACGAAAAAAATATTTATATTAAAAAATATTTTCTTTTACTATTTTGAATAAAGAAAAAATAAATAAATTCATAATAATTTATTGCGCTTGATTTTTGATTTTTATCGATAATAAACGATTTAAGTCAATATTGTTCTCATCAAAATTGATAAATTAACATCACTCAACCACCATAAAATCAAGTACACACACACACACACACACACACATATATATATATATATATATATATATATATATCAAATTTGACGTGACACGAAATATCGGTTCAAAATAAAGGGGTACAAAACGGTGCCAATTTTTCGGTTGAAGTGTTACAAGAACGTGACTTCGTGGCACAGTGCCTATTGTAAATGAGGATCAGGGTGAGCTGGGGTGTGAAAGGGTGCACCGCTGCCAAAGGGTTAACCGTTAAACCTTCGGATATCGGATATCGAAAACCCTTATCGGTTCGGTTACAATGTGTTAGGTTGGCGGAACGCATGACACTTTTGAACCAAGCTATCGCGTAATGAGTGAAACATTATACAGATACCGAAAAGCTTTTCTCATATTTTCCGAGATTTAAAACAGGAGCTTTCAACCGTTTTTATGTGCGCATGTATGTGTCTATAATGAATAACTGAATTTTTGTAATATTTTTTTTTTATTAAATTTTCAACGTATATTAACTATAATATATATGAAAATTTTTTTAAATTAATATAAATAATTAATAAAATATGTATAATTAAATTTGCAATCTATATCTCGTTAAGTCGTTTGAAAATTACTAACGCCCGAGCGTGTCTCGGGAATGCACTTTAATACTTATAGCTTGTTAGATACGATATAACCCGGTTTTCTGAATGTTAAATAGTTTCGTTTTTCCTTTCATTTTACGGTTCTAATAATTTTATATTATTATTAAAAATTTTATATAATATTATGTATAAGTTTAGAATTTTTTTAAAGAAAAAATATTTTCATCTTTTATTTTTATATAATACAAATTAAATAGGTTTTTCGATTTGAATATATTTAAAAGCTACATAGATTATTTTTGGCTTAACATAATAATCCGATTATATGAAAGCATGTGTCCAACAATAATGATAGGATATGCAAGAGTTAAAATCCTTTTATTTTAAGCAAATCTACATACGACATATATATATATATATATATATATATATATATATATATAAAGATATATTTATTATTTGTAAGATTATTACTAATGCCTCTCTTCATGAATATTTTACGTCACCATTTATATATTTCATAATTAACATGTATTATTTTATATTTGACATCGCATTATATTTATAATTCTAAATGTATCATAAATGTCAGCTATATATCTCAGCAATGAAAAATGTATATGTGCTTAAAACTCAAATATAAAATTTGAGAGACACTTTTCAGAAGGAAATGAGAAAAATTTTCCATATAAAAGATTTTTTTCATTATGAAGAGGTGAATGCTCGCGTTTTATAGAGAACATCTAACAGAATGTAGTAGTAAATAAGTACATAAAATGCGAAAAGTAGAAGAAGAAAAGAAAAAAAAATTGAAGAAAAGATACAGAGATATTCGGTGCAAGGAAATTACAATATTTAACCGTGAAAAAAAAACCGCTAAAACCTCGCAACTTTCTGACGGCAAACTAAGGATAAAATTTTTAAATATTTCAGAACTATATATGAAAAATATACACACATATATATATATATATATATATATATATATATATATATATGTATTAATTTTTAAGCAATTATATTATGTTGCAAAGTAGTGAGCTTTCGCTTTAGGTAATAAAATTATTGCGACATATAGACTTTATACGTGTATCGCATCTTCAACGTCAAATTTTCATTTAATAGGATGTTTTCCTTTTTTTTTGTTTAATTTTTTTTCTTTCTTCACAGTCTACGTCAAATTTTATTTTCCAAGAAACTCGGATGGTCTAATGAAATTACAGTACGCGATGAAAATTTGATGACAAACTCGCATGAAATACATTTTTTTTATTTTTTTCCTATAATATATATATATATATATATATATTTGCATGCGTTCGTTTATAAACAATTTTGACTTGAGTCGTGTAGAAAAAAATATTGCTATGAAATGAGAGTGCTCGCTTTGATAACTAATATACTAGGAAAAGCGCTTTTCACGTGTGCAAAGCGTTTTCTTCCTTATTGTACATCATTAAATTACGTATAAATAGAATGACACCTGAGCTTACATTGAATTGTTCATTATATATGTATCATTATGACATATTTAATAGCTTTGTAAGCTGTATATTTATTTATTTCGTATTCTGAGAATTCTATTCAGATTTCTATGACATTTTTAAATATAAATAACAAAATAATAAAAATCTATTGCATGAGTTCATTTTTATTATTTATGTATGTAAAAAATATAGATTTTTCTTTATTATTAAGCATTATATTAATGTAATATAAAACAAAGAGATTCTATACGTGTAACGTTTATTTTTTCATATGTAAATATGAGCTTTTTACAGTTAACAGCACGTATCATCGAAAATGTGCAAAACTTTCGAAGCTCACAATTTTCCGAACGCGTGCGTTGTCAACGACGAAAATATTCGAAACGTCCAAAAGAAAGAACGAACTGATGAACAAAAAAAAAACGGGCGGAAAAACGTCGGAAAAGTCGCGTTTTTTACAGCGCAAACCGAAAAACAAAAAAAAAGAACACGCAAACACACACACACACATACACACAAAACGATCATCGCATTTCCACCAGAAAATTACATGGTGAATTTTTGCCATAGCGATACGCCATTTTGACCGAAGAATACGAGGCAAACTGAGGTACAAGAGGGTGGTTTATTTTTTTTTTTTTTTTGGAAAAGCTTCATCGTGAAAACCGGTCACGTTTAGGGGTAGCAGAAGGCTGACTTTCCCTTTTTCCCAGAGACCATAGGGACGATTATTGGATTATATCTATGAAAACTGGAATCGTTTACCCTTTTATCCACTCCGGAATATATGACCCGGTAATCACGGGGTCGTATTTAATCATTAATTTCAGTACTAGATTTGGAGGGGTTGTACTTGTTCGACGGGTTAACATCGAACGAAATCCGATCATTTATATATATATATATATATATATATATATATATATATATATATGTGTTTAATACAACAAAGCGGTACGTTTAATTGATGTGAAACAGTTGATTGAACTAACCAAAATAACAAATAATAACGTCGATATGCTTGATTGCCAGACGGGGTTCAATTTAACCGATATACGCTATAATGCATCGGTCCGATAAATACGATAGGCTTTCAGTGTAAATTTACAATATTTACACCCCACCCCCTTCGCTCCCTTACTCACATACATATAATTTGATCGGTTTCTATCTTAATTGGGCCTCAATTGTAATGCATGATTTATTTTTAAATTATATAATTAACTTTAGGCGTAATTATGTGTGATGTTTGTATGACTATATATATATATATATATATATATATATATATATATATATATATATATATATATATGAATAACGATAAAAATATTTTGAAATATTGTAAATTTTTATATGAATATTTATAGGTTAAAAATATAAAAATATATTCATAAGAAAATACTTCAAAAATTTATACAATTTATAAAAAAAGCGTTTTTTTAAAATAATTTAGAATATTATACGTCATAGTTAATACTGAAAAATCTTTTAAATAATATCGATTGAATTATTATCAATATAAAAAATATAATTATGACATAGTCATATTTAATATTATATATATTAAATTTTAAAAAAATGCATAAATTTAACATTTTAAATAAATTTTATATTCTAAATTGATTGCATAAAACCTTTTAATAATATTATATTTTTATCATTTGTTAATATATATTTAAAAAAAAATCTATAATATACTGAAGGTCTTTTTTTCTATATATTCAATATGTAGCTCTTTATTTCCAATATAAATATATTATTTTAAATTATTTAGTCGCATTGTATGTCAATATAAAATTTTATATAAACTTTGCAAAAAGAAAAAATTTTTTTATTATAATTAATAATTATAACTGAAATATTTTATTTATTGTTGTAAAATTCAAAATCTATATATATATAGCAAATATATAAATCATAGTCGTTTAACGTAACAATTAACAAGCGATATTAATTAGCGCGTTGATTAAAGCAATTGAGTTCACACGTAACGATTCTGATTTAATTAGTGACAATGACGAATTTTCGACTCGGGGAAAAAAAAAAACGAAAGCGACGCGGCCGAGGAAAACGACTTTTCCGCCGTCCGCGTTTTCCCGACCCGCTCCCCGCTCCCCCCCTCCCGCTCTCCCGACGTCCGTGTCCGTTGTAAAAGTCGCCGCTTTCGAATTTTCCGAGTCGGCAAACTTTGGCGAAAAGTCCTTGGCGATTCGAAGGGAAGCGAAATAAAACAAAAAAAAAAAAAAAAAGTGTCGAATTAAACTTTTAATCTCTATCTTTCGCCGAGAACTAATTAACACTCGGTTCTCGGTTCATGTTAAAATGTTTTCCTCAAATAAGGCTTCAACAATAATTGAGCAACGTTCACTAAGTGACATATATTACTTTATATACACATATATATATTTTTCTCATATATGTATATATATATATATATATGAGAAAAACTGGAACAAATTTAATATATATATATATTAAGGTAGCGAATTTATCACGAAATATTTCGACATAAATTATATTACATCTTCAATTCTCTCGAGAAATTACATTTTAAAGCAATTAACTCGCTTATTTCATCTAAAATAGTTGCTTTCACAATTTATTTGTTGCTTATAAAATACATGTTTTTAATATAAATTTCATTTTAATAACAAAAATAATGTATTGTTAATAAGAAATTCGCTTTTCATATAAATGTCATTATTGAACTTTTATAATATAAATCGTATTTGTAAAAGTTTAATATAATATAAATCATGTCGAATATATACAATTATAATCGTATACGTATTTAGGGGGCTTCAATTTTCCGAATAAAAAGATATGTGTAGCGACAAAAAGTTGAGCAAATTTCACGGAACAAGTCTGATTAAATTGTCTAATAAAGTTTTTCCGACAATGGCAAAAGGTAAACGAAATAATCGATTTTGCCATCGAAAACATACAAACGCACACACAATAAATATATATATATATACATGTATATAAATATTTTTATAGTCGTGTGTGTTTGTATGAAAACTCGCATTTTCCTTTGCGTTTTTATACAGTGGACCTTTGCCGGTTAAAACGCGAAAAGCGCGTGCAAACGACGGATTTTCACAATAAAAAAAGAAAAGCGGTTCACGCTCAAAATAATCCGAAAATACTTATGTATTACATAATAATAATAATAATAAGTACAGAAAAATAAACAGCAGAAATGTCCCACTCTCGGTAAATGTTAAAAATCTGGCATGATAAAATATAATAATTCCCGGAAAAACGGATGGAAAAAAAAATGAAGGAAGAAAATTTTCTGCATTTGTAACCGTTATTGATGACGATTAAAGTCGAACAGAATTCTTATATCTTCATTCCTTTTTAAATATAAATTCAAAGTAATTCATAAATAAAAATATTTTTGAAATATTTCTTTATATATATATATATATTTATTAATTATATCTGTGTTTATATATTTTAAGATTAAAAATTCTTTTTGTATTATATTTTTTTTATTTTTAATTAAAATAACTCAATTATATTTATTTTAATAATAATAATAATATTTCATCAATTAAAATATTTATTATAATAAAGAACAATTTTATAATTAATAAAAATATTTTTTTTAATATTGATAAATAAATATTATTTGTAATTTTATTTTCGAAGTCATATATCAACCAATTACACTAATTGCAAAACAAAGTGTTTCAATAATTGTTAATTACATATAAACTTGTTCTAACAAAACCGTCATTTACAAGTGATTAAAGTACTAATTTAATATATAATCTAACACAATATATAATATTGTGAAAATTTATTATATTTTATAATATAATAAACCTTTAATATTCTTTCAAAAAAAATGACAATATTATATTATTCATCATATAAAATATTATTCTTAATAAAAAGACATATTTTCGTATTATTTGTGTTAATAATATAAAATAAACTCTTATAATATAATTTATCGTAATACACCTTTCTAAATAGAGATGCTTTTATATATATCTTACTTAATACAAATGTTAATGACTTATTTCTTAGTTCCAATCACATTTGGATTAATCAACCTTCTGATTATCGGAAAAAGATTAATTTTCCAACTTATTCCGATAATATACTTTACCGGCGGAAAAACTGCCATATTACACGCTTTCAACACATTTATATTATATATATATATATATATATATATATATATATATATATATATATATATATGTATATATATATATATATATATATATATATATATATATATATATGTATGTATATATATATATATGAAAAACGAAAAATTTCTTATAGAAAAATAAAGCGAAAATCTTCATAATAATATAATTTCAATTTTAAGGCTTTTGCGCACTCGCATTACAATTTTAAATCGACCCTAACCGATCTCAAAATCTATATTCATATGTAAATAAGGCGCGCTTTTTGAAGTGTCCTACAAACAAATTGGCACTTTTGTTGACGCGGTTAACGTGAAAATTTCCCTTGTTCTAATCGAATCCAAAAAAAAATAGATATCATTCATTTTTAATCCTTATATATATATATATATATATATATATATATATATATATATATATATATATATATATATATATAAATATATTATAACATATTTTTTTTGATAAATATTACACGGATATATATCGGGATAATGATGTACGTTTTTCCGGGTACGATTTTTTCATTTCTGAAAAACAAAAATATGCGACGGGCGCATGAAAAAGTCACAGGGGCTAAAAAGGTACTCAGGGTGAAAAACAAAAAAAAACTGTATATACCTGACGATGCGCATAATAAAGGGAAAAATACGCGATTTCAGGTTTCCGCACAATAAACAAAACATATAGAGCCGACAAAATACGCCCTTACTATTATATATATATATATATATATATATATATATATATATATATATATATATATATATATATATATATATATATATATATACATATATATATATTACTCTTTTGAAGATTTATTTAACGCATAAAGTGTATGCGCGTTTTTATTATTACTTTCGACTTTTTTTTGCCGATAGTCCTTAAGGTTGAAATTATATAATTTTAATTTTTTACGATATGTTTTGTGTGTTTTAAGTACTTCAATAAAACTTAGAATGATTTAAATGCCTTATATAAAATATAAATATTTATATTCTTGTATATTTATTAGAACAAAAGGTTATTAATTTTAGCAGTATTATTTTAAATTATATATATCGTTTTAAGTAATGTGTTGTTAATTTTATTTGAATTTATATTATTTAATAATTTAATTGATAATAATTTATTTTATAATACCGAAATAAATCAAATTAAAAATTTATATATCAAATTTCATTATATATAGTACGATGAAATATGAATATGTTGATATAAAATTAAATTTTTAATTGAAAGAACTTTATATGTATAAAATTGATATTAATTAAAAAAGTGCGATGGGTAATCCAAAAATATCCTTGATCAAATAAAAAAATATATTCTCGATTGTCGTATGAATGATTAAAAATTATAAAAAATATTTTTTTTTTATAAATTAAATTTATATAAAGAAAGAGTACCATCAATGATAGCCAACAGATTTCAATGAATTTTAAATATGAAATTTACATAAATTTAATTTTTAATCATATATAAATAATGATAATACACAATTTACATGATAAATAATAATTTTGTTCTTGATAACACTTAACGTCCATACCACATTTGTAAACGTTGTGGACACGTCAATAAAATATATGCTCTCCCATTGTATACAATATTTATAGTATAAGCATAAACGCCTTTTCCTGTCGACTAAAACGTTTCACACACACACACACACACACACATTATAAATATATGGGCGATCGGCAGTGAAAGGGTTATCCGGACGGTCGGTTGTGAAAAATTTCTTTACAAAGTTATCCCACTTTATCCTATGCGGCAGGTGACTTTGAATAACAATGAATCCATACGTCACACGACTGATAACCCTTTCGCCGCGAACAATATAACCGCCTTCTATAAATAAGGAGCGCTATACATTTTTAACGCCAATAATGTAGACGAAATTATACGATCTAGAGAAAAGCTCCAGCGCGAGCTTTCGGGAAATCCGGCAATTTTTCCACGGCATCGAAAGCATACATCAGGAGGCAGGGTGAAAGTAAAAGAAAAAAAAAAGATAGTGACACTAAAACTAACGGAGGCTTTTAAAGTCTCTTAATATTGTCCATTTTTCTCGTATAGGGTAGATTCGCCGTGACCCATTTTCCGCTTTTTTTCCTAAGATATATAATATTGCCTATATCGTAAATCAATAGTATTATTATTTTAATCCTGGCACTGTATAATAAATGTCTTTCGAACGATAAAAGCGCGTTGAAAGATTCTAAATAAACCGCAAAATATAAAGGATGTGATGCGACAACTTGATAAAAAAGGAGTTGAAATATCAACTTCACATCTATTTCATACAATATTTCATCTTTTTTATTTCTTCAATCATATATATATATATATATATATATATATATATATATATATATATATATATATATATATATATATATATATATATATAATAAAATTATTCTAAATATTACAAATATTTTTTTTATTTAAAAATTGAATCTTCTTATTCAATTTTATAATGTTTATAATTTCGTTTTAGATAAATTACTTATCTAGATTATTTTTATTATAAAAAAAAATATAAAAAAAGGATTATATATTATTCGTTCTTATAAATATGCCAAAAAAAAGGTACAATCGGATAAAAAACACACGGTGAACTGGAGTCAAATAAAATTTTTATGATACATATCGGTTTTGAAAATAGTTTTTCGACATTTGACACAACTTTACCCCGAGGGGGTGGCTAAGAAAAAAATTCAAAAAAAAAGCAATACGATCCCTTCAACCCCGTTCTATCAGAAGAAAAAAATAAAAATGTAGAAATATAATAAGCAAAGTCTGCGTTTCGCTTTGGGGGGTTGAAATACGTGAAAAGTGAACGTTCCCAATTTTGACATTTGACATCGCCGTTGGCGATGCGTAAAATCGATCGAAATATATATATATATATATATATATATATATATATATATATATATATATATATATATATATATATATATAATAAAAAAGTTTTAATCGTCAAACATCTATTAACTTTGTCTTTAATTCTAGATTTTTATATAAAAAAATTTTGATTGACTAGTTCAATTTCGATGATGTCAACTTAGATAAAATTTTATGATCATCTATTATATTTTTTTTCCTAGTTGTTACTATATATTTGATATTATTAACGTTATTTAGTAAGATTTTAAGATTTATCTTTTATAATAAATTCACTATACGTTCATATTATATCTTCTTTTATAATCATTAATTTTATATATAGATATTTTTTGATTAAAAGTGTTTACTATATAATAAAGATATAATTTTCGTGTCTTTGATTCTTTTATAGATCCTTTTCAACACATAATCTGAAAGAGAAAAAATTATTTTTATATATTTAAATATTTCTTCAATATGTACTTTTTATTTCTTCTTTTGTAAATATCAAACTTCTTTAAAAGCATCTTTAGACTAAGCTGTTGATCTTTTAGATTTAAATTGAAATTTGTCCTTTGAATAATAAAATGTATATAATTGAATATAAAAATGTATATAGCTGTTGACTTTAACCTAATGTGTATTATTTAATGATACTAAGAAAATATTTAATATAATTCAATAGTAATAATATTTAATATTACAAAAATTATATGAAAAATAAAATCATTCTTCTAATTATCTTGACGTTGATTTATTTTAATCGTCAGTTCTACGTTAATTATTCAGATATATAAATTATTATTTTATATAAAAAAAAATAATATATTTTTAGAATTTAAATTGGTATACGTATTACATTTGTGTAAGAGGAGTTTATATATAAATATATATAAATGTAAAATATATTATTTCATAAAATGAATATGGTTTAAAATAATAAATATTGATACACAAGATGTAAAAATATATATATACAAACAAACATCTATAAATAATAGTACAACAACCGAATGTGCAATGATTCAAAACAATATTCGATACACTTGATCGTAAATCAAAATAAAAACAATAAACATGTCGAAAATATACAAAACTACACGTGCATCTATTTACATAGTGGACAAATAAATCATTTATTTATACGCAATAAACGATCGAAACGTTGCCAGAGAACGGTTCAATTGATTAACCCGGTTTTCACACGGAGAGAGGGGGGGGGCGAGCGGGCGATGAGGGCGGGAGGGGGAAACGGTTAAAGTTAACCGGCCGTTTTGCATTCGCCCGGTTAGTTTCCGGTTGAGGATTTTTGAAGCGGCGTTAAAACTTTTAAAACTACGTAGTCTCGCGAACGAGAAAACGCTAAAATTAGGTCAATATAGTGAATAATTAGTGTAGTTTCGAAGACCTGAAAAACGACTTCTGCCCACAGAATTTCAGCAAAATACCGCAAGTATAATAATTATTCACTTTTGTTTTACGTACGAATTACATATACATAATATATTATTGATGATTATATAGTGTTTATTGAAATTTCTAACAAAAATTATATCATGAAGGGGTTTAAAGGGCAAAACTAAAACGTTAACACATGTGGCGTTGATAGGATGATATATGGTGTTCTGTGGTCTTTGAATAAGGGTTGACGATAACTTTACGAAATAAAATTGTATAAAATTATAAATGTACACAAAATAAAATCGTATCGAAAATGTGTTATATAAGTCGATATTTAAGAATACAAAAATGAGATTATAAAATAATTCCATTGAAAAGGACTTCAAAGAGGACACGATTTTCCAATTATCGCATTCTTGTTTATATATATATATATTTATACAATCAAAAGCATTATATAGGAATCTTCGGCTATAAGATAAATAATTAATTCTTATATTTATACTTACAAAATGTTCGTTTTGTATTGAAATCGTTGAAATCAATTATTTGTGTTTATTGTCGATTTTTTTTATCTTAAATAATATTCTTCGATTATACGATGCGAACCCTTCTTTATATATTCAGTGTACAGACGATTTTTGACCGTATACAAAATATATAATGCCATTCGAAACAATAAATCGTTAACGATGGCAAACTTCATTCGGAATAAAAACGGAATCGGCTTTATTCAGACAATCGTCCATTGTTTTCAATAGAAAAGCGGAAGATTCGACTCGATTTTAAAACCGCAACAATTAATCGAAAAACGTTGTAAAATTATTATCAAAAAAATAAAAAATAAATTAATTAATTAAATAAAAATGTCGAAACGGGACAAAAATAATAAATAAATATGTAATATAAATAAAAACGATCCTTTTAACGTTTCATTAAAAAAGTTTATTTTTCTTGTTTGTTTGTTTTTTATTTAAAACACTTTAAAATATAAAATATTCATTTTAAATATGTTTAAATATGAATGCGTTTTATCATTCACACATTTTTTTTTGTATACATATAATTAACATAAATATTTGTTAAAACTTAATATTTACATATTTTATTTTAAATATTTAGATTGAAAATCGTTGCAAAATTGTCAATATATATTTTTTTTATTATTAATTTAACTGAAATGTATTTTTAATTTAATAATTTATAATATTCAAAATTTTAGTAACATTTTATATTCTTATTCGTAATATATAAAATATGATTTATTTTAAATTATAATATAAAATTAGTTTTTTAATCAAAATTTTATACATTATATTACAGTTGTAAAATGATAAAAATAATCTAAAATAAAATTCTAATATCCAATTTTCAGATTCACTGAAAATTGAACGAACATTTTATTAATTTATTCATTAATAAATGTTTCTAAAATTTTGAATAATTAAATATATAATGAAAAATATTGAATATATTTTTGTTTTCGGTGAATTTTTGAACTTACTATTTTTCCTTCGAGTAAAGTCTAACCAAATTTAATCATATTAATTTACTAAGATATGTGATTACAAACCTCTACTTTCATATTTATTTAGATTTAATTCTTTGAAAATCAATAAAAATTATATATATTTATTTTTATGTGAATATAAAATCGTATTTATATTGCATTATTTTCATGTATTTCATTATTTTTACTATATATATATATATATATATATATATATATATATATAAATGAAAATATATTTTTTATAAATATTTAATTATATACATTATCAAATTTTTATCGAAAAAAAAAATATTTTGACAATTTTGCCGCGATTTTTCGTTGGAAAACTTTATGCAGTGGCTTTCGATGAGCTTTGATCGATGTTTACCCGGATATAGAGAGCAAAATTTTCATTTTCTTTTAGCATTTTTCTCGAATCAGATGATCTCAACTGGGGGCCTCTTGCACGGTTAATAGCATCGCAAATGCGACGGCGACCAGTAATAAAAGGGAACGCGGACCCTCGTTGCTCGATCCCTGCTGCAATTCCGCCAAGCTTTCTATATAATAATGTAAATAAATTAATATATCAATAAAATGTTTAATAAAGGTTATATTATATGTCATATATGATGCAAACAATCTTTCTTAATCTACATATCGTTCTAACACAATATATTATATTAAATTGAGCGACTTATGAATATGAAAATTTTATTGCAGATTAAAATTCATGTTTAATGAATTATTATTATTATTATGTGTATGTTCACATGCTGAACGTAATCTAGAGGATATGAAGTTAGAATAGGATTATCGACTATTCAATCATGTTAATGCTATGCATAAAGGAAAATTTTAATCTCTTGACAATCCCTGAGTTTATTTTCAACGTCACAAAATGAAAAAGAAATCAATTAAAGTAGGATATATTATGGTTTAACTGTGATATAATTGCGTAATTTACGAATATTATCGACTACATATTATATATGTGTGCGTATAATAAAAATATTTTTTTTGTTTTCAAAGTAGTTAAAAATAATTTAATATATATTTTTCATTATTTTCATTATAATTATTGCAATTCATAAACATTTATACATTATTCCATTAAAATATTCACTTTATTCTCAAATTTATTATAGAGCATTGCAGTTAATATTATAAAACTTAATAAACAATTAAATATATTAAATCAGAATTAAGATAATCTTATATACGTCATAATCTCCCTTTTGAAATTAATTTATTCAATTTTAAATCGAGTCGTCAGCTCCACGCTTAACTTTTATAAATATTCTTTTCTTCAAAATATAGTATATTATTATACTTTACAATTATATATTTATGCTATATACTAAATACGTCTTGTTTACGTAAATAATAATATTAAATTAATATTACGACCGCAATATTTTTCACAGATTGGACTCTTTTATTCCGTAATAGCGCAATGTAGTTAAGTGAATCTAACCGCTCAGCCATTCGAGTATCACGTTTATTATACACGTTTAAGTCGCTTAAAATGATATTATAGACCATAATATACGATACGTAGACCACGTTTAATTAAATTTTTTATGCTGCTATAATTTTAAACTAGCAATTTAACACAATTTATAATGGAATTCAATATATAATATTATTATATTTTATAATTATTGGATAGAAAATAAATATTTTTAATATATATATATATATATATATAGAAAGTCAAAATTTTTATACTATACTATTTTTTTTTAATGTAAAATAATAATATCCGTATATAAGAGTGTACGTCTGACTGCAGCTTTATTATACATACCGTTCAGTACGTGCACAAGTACTGTGTAAGCGTGATGCATGGCGTGTGGTAGGGCGCACGTGTAGTTTCCGGCGTCAGTGGTCGCCAACCTGCTGACCTTCAAGTGGCTATCGGCACCGGCCCCGTCCGGTAAGGCCACCGATCTGACGCCGACTCCACCCCTGCTGGCGTCTCGATGCAGAGGAATTTGTCCGTGAAACCACCACACCTCGCCGCCGCCCCCGGCCGTGGAGCCGGCGCCCCTAACTTGACATTTCAGGGATAATGTGGATCCGGCCTCGTAATATTGCTCGCGCAATGGTTCGCCGACGTCGTCCACGATGGCCACATACATACCTAAAATCGAATAATAAATATTTAATATTAATAATATATTATACAATTAATTAATTTAAAAAATGTATTAATATATATTTAAAAAAAAATAAAATTTTAATTAATTAATATTAATTGATCGATTAATTCGTAAATTTGTTATTGAATTTGTATATTGTCATCGATAATGAGCAATTATACAAAATATCAATTTAATTGGATATTGAAAAGTGGCTGAAAAATTGATTACAATATTCCATTCCGATAAACAAACAATACAAGTTAAATAAAAATACGCTTTTAGTAGGAATTGCAGCAAAAAAAAAAATATTTTGAATAAATGTCAGTTAATAGTTAATAATATTTCGATTTAAAACTATTAAAGATCTGTACATTGCAAATGTAATAAAACGAGTAAAAATAATTTAAATAAATAATATAGTATTGTATACATATCTTCCCGCAAACGATGTGTTAATATAATTTTCAATCAAGAAATATTCAGTTGTAAAAAATAAGATTTGAATAAAAAAAATACTTTAAATATACTATAATTATTTAGATAAATGTCTATAGTAAAATTTAAGTATATAAAAATATTTTTTGTATTTAATTAAAAAAAATAAACTATTAAAAAAATAATTCGTAGACAATATAATTTATATTCTGATTGAAAAAAAAAACATTTAGAAATAATAAGGAAATATATTTTGTAAAATCACTCGTACAACTTTTTAGTTAAACCGTTTACATAATATATTGATAATGGTTTTTGCTTTAAGCAAATATAGACTACACAACGATACCGTTTCACGAATGACCCATTAGAAATTTAGAAAGCCTATTCGCATAATTATCACAAAAGCAAACCTAGATAATCTTCGCGGACAAATAGCCCTTAAAATAAATCACGACACCCTTTATTTAAGCGGCAATCGGATAATTTACGAAACGCCAAATGTGAACTGCTGCTGAAATCGTTGAGCCGCATCCACATCATCATTACGTGCCGCGAAACGAAACATAACGTATTTCAAAACGTTCACCGTTTTATGCCGGTCACGAATTTCATGTCATAATGTAAAATCACCGAAAAAAAAAAACAAATATTTTTTTACCCTCTTTGAAAAAAAAACGCATTTTTTTATGCCAATCATAAATTTATATTACGAATCTGGATTTACGTCGTCGATGTAAATATGTCGTTTTTTTTTGTCTCGAATAACGACAAAAATCCTAAGAAAAAAAGAGCCGCCATCTTTGTTCGGTATAAAAATTAACATTTTCGAATCATATTGTTACGTTAATATGTATATATAAATATATTATATATTATAATATATAATATAATACAGATGCGAATGAATAAATTTTGTATTATATTTCGAAAATACATGTAAAATTAATATTCCGGTCTCAATTAGCATAACTCGAACGTCGAATTTTCCAAAAATTTTCCTGAATAATTCGAAACGTTGTTAGTTTTAGGATAAACAAGGATTAAATCATTAAACCGAATCGCTGTCTCGTTTCATTATATTTTATCATTATTATAATTTCATATAATTATTTAAATGAATAATTTTCATTAATTTGATAATCATGACGACGACTCTGAATATTTCTATATATAATAATATAAATCGTAAATTAATCAAATATTTTGTCGTATGTCTACTAATAATGTGAACAATTTATTTATAATAAAATATCATTAAAAATTATTTAATTTATTTAAACAGTCTAACGCTATATTGATCATATTTTGATGATGATAATGTGAAACATTATTGAAAAAGATGTGTGGAAAATTCATCAAAACTCAAAAAGAAACCAAAATAAATACATTTATATGAGGATATAATTTATAAAAATAGAACTGTCCTACCTAAAGAAGAATGGTTGGTCACCGTTCTATTTATAAATATTTTTAATTAATGTCTAAATTATAATATGAAAAATACATTTTATATAGTATTTATAAAAATATAATTATTTTATATATGGTAGACTAAAAGCTGAAAGGTGTTTTTATATAAAAATAATAATTTTAATTAATAAAATACTATGCAAAAAAAAATAAAATAGAAGAGGCACTAACTCTTGACGCGAAGATAGACGCTGATGACTCTGGGTGGATGAGTGGAAAGCTGACACTCATACAGACCCTCGTCTGAAGCATTCGTAGACGTGATCTGAAGCCTCCAATTTCCTGGATATCTAAACTGTACCGTAAATCTGCTGTCTCCAGTGTATGCCTGAGCACCAACAGTTAACAGCAACGGAGGCTGTCCTGGCTGCCTTTTCAGCCACGAAACCTACAAATTATCAGTGTAATATGAATAAAATAAAAATTTAATTATCTCATCAAAAAAAAAGAAAATACTAAAACGGTTTCACGAATCGATAAAAAGCCGAAAACAGAACTGAAGATATTTACACAAAGTAAATTTTCCAATATAATATCGAACGGATAATTGGTATTCCGTAATTAAGTCGAATAAACCGTTTAGAATTTTCACTCTGATGAAATTCGTTACTTTTGCCCGTATAAAACGGTCGAGAAATTATATTCGGAATATATTAAATTTTTGAATATAGTAGTTGAAAGAAAATTCAAGTTATATCCCGCCGCCCTCCCGAACTTCATCCCGCCCTCGACCCCGTTATCAACCTGAAACTAATATCAGAAATTTTCATCTCGTCTTCGGCAACTTTTCCAATTCGCGTTCTTCATTATTAATGATTGTGATCTTGGATGGCGAACGTGCTTTATTAAACATTTTCTTCGTGAAATGGATAATCGTACAAATAATCATAATCTCGGACGGGAACGTGTTCTGAAACGTAAATCCGGATTTTTAACCCCCCTCCCTTTCCGATCGAACTTTTTTTATTATTTTTATTATAATTTTATTGTATTTTTTCGCTTGAGAGAATTGTAAATTTAATTTTATCATTATTATTTCCTACAATAAAATATATTGATTTTAAATATTTTATTATATAATATATGTTATATATTAAAAGTCACTTATAAATATATGTGTATTATGTTTAATTATATAATTAAAAATAATTTATTTTATATTATATTTATCAAAAACAAATAAATTGAATATTTTTAATTTATATATTATTTATAATTGAGTATTATATTTCAATTTTTTTAAAAGTAATATTATATCGGTAAATAGATCTTTCATATGAATAATTTCAATTTAATATATAGCAAAACGGCAATTATGCGAAACTTTTCGCTATTTTCATACGAAGCAAAATAAAAGTAAAACGACAAATTTACGCCACAAATTAGATAATATATCAAAAGCACTTTATCCATTTAATATTTGGATTGTATCCAAAATTGAAACGTAGAATAGATAAACCACTTTCATATCGTGAAGTTTGAATCTGAAAGAAAATGATAAATACGACGCCATTCTGTTTTTTCGTGCTGTAATTTTTAAATGAAATTATGCAAATTGCAATTTTATATTTACATAATATATGTTAAATTTATAATATAAAATTCAAATATATAGATATGAAACCGTTTCAGTTAATCAGTTTATAACAGGGATGGTCAACTTTTTATTTATTATGTGCCAATTTTTTTTTATACGTCATATATTCATTTTTTTTTTTGATTGAAAATGTTGAAGATCTTCTACAAAAAAAAAAATTGATGCACGTACTAAATGTTGGTTATCCCTGATCTAGAATAATACTAACCGTTTTATCCCTGAGCAGGCTGACTTTGCAATCGAAAAGCGCCGTATCACCAGCCTGAACGACTATAGTCAAATTTTCACCGATCTGAGCGTCCTCAAACTGTGGTCCGTAGCGTTCGTCGTGTTCGTGCTTTGTACCCTGCCACGGTTTTAATTTGGGACCGCTGGTACTAGACGACATGTTTACATTATTATTACTAATATTTACATTAGCGTCACCGGAAACGGTGGGCGCTATTATTTTATCGGCGATATCCGCCGCGTTTTGAACTTGACTCGCATTCGTCTCGCCCAATTGTGGAACCCTGAATGATTTATTTACATCTACCGTTTGATTGCCGAGCTTCAGCAAGAGTGGTACCCTCGTGCTGACGTTGACTATCGTCGACGTCTCCGTGGTCATCCACGTTGTGATCGTCGTCGAAGATGTGGATGATTCTATAGTGATTTTGGTTTGATTCTCCCTATTGGCAATCGTCGATTGCTCAGGAATATCTATAAAAATAATTATAATTGAATAAAAAAAAATATTAATATTTTAAGTAGAAATTATTTTTAAAATTTGTTGTATGTATAAAAATTTATTATCATTCCTTAATAATAATTTAGGAGTTGATTTTAGGAGGCAAATAATTTGGATTATATATATACCATATATATATATATATATATATATATATATATATATATATATATGTGTGTGTGTGTGTGTGTGTGTGTGTTGAATAAAATTAATCTTTTTATAGTTTAAATTTGATTTTCTATTAGTTAACGTTGCATTTTCATATTTATAATAAAGAAAGTTAATATATACAATATAGAAAAAAAAATATTTATGGAAAGTTATATATAAGTTTTTCTAAACTTTTTGTTTAAACACCTCTTTATGTTTGAAGCATAGCATTTATCGCAACATTATATAAAATCACTGAAAATTATAAAATATTGCATAATTATTTTTATAATGTTAAAAATATATTATTTTAAAATAATAATATTTATGAGTTGTATCATTATTAGTGTTGAAATACGATACACAATACTCTCATAATATTCACCATGAAAATAATTCGCGTCAGCGCTAACCGCCATTTCTCTCTCTTATTCTAAACGAAAAAGTTCCAAGCGCTCATTTAAAAAGCTCTCCCCGCCAAGCGGCGGAAATAAAACCCGTTCGGTAATTATGTAAATGTATTATGCGGCGGAAAAACTCGTAGTCGCAATTAATATTTTCGCGAAACACCGCCGGAAAATTTCGACGGCGCTTCGCGAGCTTTCTTTCCGTCGTCGGCGAAGCTCGGGCTCGTTAATTCCGCTCGCGCGAAAGCTTCGGCAATCGAAATCCGTTATATTTAATCGTCGACGCTGTTTTTTTTTTCTCTATTTTGAAAAAAGTAGGGAACGAGTGGAAAATTTTAAACTTTCCGTTCGTATTAATGCGAAATAATCGACGGCCGCTTTATTATATTCGACCGAAAGTCCGCCCGACACCGCTGTTACGCCGACGAGTCTCGTGCGAAAGTTTCGCATTCAAATTTTAGTGAAAAAAAAAATAAAAAGAAAAAGAAAACGAAAAGTTTGAAGCGAAAAATGAAGTAAACGACGAGTTTTCCCGAGAAAAATTACTCGTTACAACAATAACTTTTGCGCGATAAAGATTTCGTGTTTTATTTTAACTTAATGCTATTTAATAACTGAAAAGTTTTTCAGTCTTTTTGAAAGAGCGGCGTATTTCGCTCGTAATAATTTGTAAGCAACTGTAATTCGTTTTACACACTTCAAGAGTATTATTTAATAATTATTTCTAAAACTATAATAGAAATTTAATATAATTATTTTTAGTATACTATTATATTTTAATAATTTCCATTCAAGTGTCATTGGTTTATTAAAATCACTTGACAAGTTAGTCATTGGTTTATTAAAATCACTCATAATTCAAATAAAATATCATATTAAATTAGTCTGAAGAATTTAAATTTCATACTCTAATAGTCGAATTAAGATTTTCAAAAGTTTCAGTATGAATTATTTATGATAGTCTATTAAAATTTATTTAATTTAAATTCTGGTCATTTTCAAAATTTTTATATTTATAAGTTACCAAAAATATAATGATATATTGGTCTTTTCAATTAAATAAAATGAGTCGATATTTTTAAAATTCTAAAAAAAATCTAGAATAAAAAAAAACTCATTCGCTACTGATTTATTTATAAACGTATTCAAAGCAAATAAGTCTTCTAGGAGTGAATAGAGTTTTACTATTATTATTTTTTTCTACGCGAATATATTGAATTCGAGGCATAATCAAGCATTATTAATGTCGTACGACAGCCCGAAACGAATCTCCGAAGGCTTTACTTACAACAGTTCCGATTGTACACAAATCCTTAGATCTCGATCTAACGAAATCAATGGGCGACTATCTCGACGGAGCCCTTATATATATATATATATATATATATATATATATATATATATTTTTTTTTTACTTCTTCTTTTCTTTTACGTAGCTGAAATTTTTCAGTCTTCGAAATCTCACAAAAGCCTTCGACGATTCTGATATATTGCCCCCTAGTTTTATCGCAGTTCGGCGTATTTGACCGATTTCCCATTGGTTTGACCCCGTAGCGGCGTAGTTTTCCATACATTTTCCCACGCTCGTTCGAAATTCTTCCGTCTCGGCGCCATTTTCCGACTTTTCTTACCCCATTCCACTTATCTATTTTTCCCTACTTCGACCGCCCGGCACCCTAGCATTTGACAAATGTCGGTCATTATGCTCGACTTGCTTATCCGCCTACCGAGTTAAGCTCTAATACGGCTTCGTTGAAATTAAAAACATTTTTATGGCAACTTTGAATGATTTCTTCCCTTTTTCACTCGGGCAATGTTTGCCGTTTTTCGTTCAAATTAATTTAAATATAATTCAACTACACTCACTTAGTCATTCTTTACAGTAAAAAAAAAAATATGTTTTCATACAACACTAAATATATTTACTATTATCATAACAATTCTGAAATATCGTTTTCTTTTTCAGCATCATAAAATATTATTTTATTACATAAAAACATTAAGAATATTTATGATCAAATTTCTTTATAGTTTTATATAAGAAATATCATTATATATATATATATATATATATATATATATATAAATTAATACGTGTTACTACAAAATCGTGTATATTATTAAAGTTAGATAATCGATTAATAATGTGTTAACACAATATATCATCTTACTGTGATATATTGGCTTTATGTGCGATTAATTACACTTCTCAATGTAATGTCAATTAAATTCAGATTAAAAATATAATTTTGGTTAATTTTCATCAATAAATTCGTTATTAATTTGTGTTAATTTATATAATAAAAAAAAATGCTTACGATAATGAACCATAAGAAAAGTTTTCAGATTGAGATTAATAAAAACAAGCCCTAACGATCCATTTCTGATTTTAGATAGAAAACTTTAAATGAAAACGGATAAAACACGAGAAGATGTTTTCGAATCTCCGAATGATAATACTCGAAAAAGAAAGAAAATCTGCTGGAGGTTTGAAAAAAAACATGAAAATTACATTTGCCAATACTTTTTTTTTTTTTGGTTTTCGAAAACGCCGAAATGAAAAGCGTTTATCATAACCGAAATATCGCGACTATCTTTACGATTCGATCTATGCGCCCTTAAAAACGGGGGATGTATTTTTCTTTAAACCGAATTTACTTCGTATATCGTTTGGATTTTCCATTTTTCGCTTTTCCATTCTCTTCGTTCTCGGATATGGATTTTTATTCAGCTTTATTGAACTCGAGCAACGCGAAAAGCGCCGAATACATTTGCTTTAATTAACTGCACCAAAGGAAAACGAGTGAAAACTACTACGGGAAAGCTGAATTAACTTTTCCGCAATTTAGAACTGCCAAATTGTGCGTTGAAAATTTTATCCGACTCAAATTTTCCGAAACTAGAGAAATTTTCCATTTTAAATGTATGTAAATTTTTAAATTATATGATATATATATTGGTATTCCAATATCTAATTTATATATATATATATATATATATATAAAATTAATAAAAAAAATTGTATGAGTCACCAAATATTTTTCTATAAATTTTGACAAAATGTCAACATATAAATAAATTACAATTAAAAATAATAATTCAAATGTATAAAATATTTTATTAATATATGAAATAAAAAAAAACAATAATTGAAATTAGATTTGAAAGACATATTAGTCAGATAAGTTGAATAATATAACCATTATGTACATTAATTAGTATCATTGGACAACGTTAGGGTAGAATAGAAGTGGTCGCTTGTTCCATATCATCCCTTATTCGTACTTAAGAAGTAATTAAATTATGTGACTTGAAATCTAAAGATACGACGTGTCTGAGACGCATTTAGAAACAGAATTCTGGCAACCTTTTTACACTACATTTTCTATTTTCCATGAATATATTGATACATAATAATATTAACACCCCTAAAAATGTTCCAACTTTACCGTACTTTAATTGAAAAATTATGAAAACGGCGAAAAAAAAAATATATATATAAGATGAAAAGTTTTTTCAAAATAACAAGAACATCTATTACATGATAAATTCCGCGCAATTTATAACCGGTCATTTAACGGGGGGGGGGTAATTTATTTTTACTGCATTCTATATAGAAAATAACGAGGCACCGTTTGAGTGACATTTAATTTATTAACGACCGAAAAAGGGCATATTCGAGGCGTTCGTCTGAGCTTATTTTCTTTATATATATATATATATATATACACCGGAAGCGTTTCCGAGAAAACCGTGTAGTGGAGGGGGAGATGGTTTTTCTCTCGCGCGGAAAAACGCCCTTCCGGAAAAACTTTCGCAATACGGACACACATGTAACGCTTGTACATATATTATAAATGTATCTACGGATTATTCAACTAACGTATGATAATTTTATGCTGAACTCTCGAATATACTCAACATGGCGTGTCTTCGGTTTACAAAATAGCCGCCATTTGTATGCTTCCCGCAGGAACACAAATCACCGTCGTCGAACAGGACATTACAAATGTACGAAGGATCGTACATTCGGCTAGATTTCAGGATTCATTCCATATTATACATACTATTCCAGATTTTTTTTCTAGTGTCTTTAATATGATCGCACTTTTTATTGTTATCATTATATATATATATATATATATATTTCTTTTGTACAGTACTTCCGCTTCAAAATCGATTATTCTCACGCAGACTCCCTTCGAAATCTAATTTCGTCTGGATCGTTATGGATATGGCTCCAATAATGTGGTCTCGATAAAAAATAATGTGTCTGAACAATAGATTTTCAGACATTATATTATTTTTTATTCGAATTTTCTTCGTTCGCTGTCAATATTTATCTATATTCTATACTAATATAATAATCTGTTTGTTCATAGAAATATATATATATTGTCATTATTATTATTATTATTATTATTGCGGATATAAAAAACTAAAAATAAAATATATATACTATAACTATTTTCATTCTAAAACAAAATATTTCACTTTATAAATATATATAAATAATATCATAAAATCTCTTGTCAAATACAAACGCGCGATTTATAATTACTCGCCGAAAATTTTATTTCAAAGCCGTTCATTCTGAAAGTGTTGATAAAATATATATTTATATATATATATTTTTTTTAGAACCAATTTTCTCGAACTGCCCTTTGGAAAACATCACCCTCTTAAAATTTTGTATCGTCCTCTGGGACACAATATAACCCGCTTTGGAAATTTCTGTATTAAATTATTCGTGAAATTTTATAAAAACTCTCACATTAAAAAAAAACTGTAAAACCCTCTACAAAATACATCACAAAGAATAATATTATATAATAAATATTTTATGTAGTCCTTTTTTATGGGAATTAAACGTTAATATAATATTATAAGAATATTAGAAAAAAACATTACATATATATATATATATATATAAATCCAGACCTTCATAAAATATTTCACATCAATTATATACATTATTCGATATATTATGTTATTATTTTATATAAATATTATATATAACTTAGAAGGTAAAAAATATATTATTTTAATATTTGGAAATAACCTTGTGCCTTAAAATAAATAATTTTTTGATAAAACTAAATATTGCTAAATACGCCAAAATAATTTCGGAATATTAAATATCCACTAACCATAATTATATTCCATTTATTCAAATTTTATATAACCCACTACGTTTACAGTTAATTTTATATAAATATTTAACTTTTACTTAATGAAAATAACGATGTACATTTTATTATTTTATACTCGGAAACGAAAATTGATTCACTCCGCTACTTCGATATGGCTTCGAAAATCCGCCGATATTAATAAATACTTATTATTAAAAATATAAACGGTTAATTTATAATATAATAAACTACTTTTAATATTGTAAATATATATATTATATATATATATGATTTTGTAATAATTTTGTAGCTCAAAGTTTCAAAACTTTGAAGTAACGCGCACATTCTCGTATATTCTGAAAGTTAATTTTCACGCAGGATTATTATATTGCTGTAATATTTCAGTATAAATTTTGTAATTTTATATCTATTCCCGTTGTAATAATTCAAATTGAACTTTTTTAATACTCATTTTATTAATATTATTATATGTTTTCTTTCTTTTTTTTTTTTGCATCGACATTTTCGACAACTTCTAGTGATGATACTCTGAATTTATTCATATAATAGTGTGAAAAACTTTTTCAATTTTGGACTTTTTAATATTTATCATACGAATCACTATGAATTTTGTTTGAAATGATTTTATTAATTTCCATATTGACTAGTGGAAAAATAAAATTTATATTTCAATCTAAAAATTCAATTTTATTAAAAGTTTTATTTGCCTGTTTTAAACTTCGAATTGGATAACCAAAATTAAAATTAAATTATGCCTATTTAAATGAGAAAACACTTTTCCTTGAATGATAAAGAATCAAATCGCTAATACTTAAAAGTATTATTATTTAGAATATTGTATAATTAAATCAAAATAACTTATTATATAATATTGAAAATTATCAATTTTTTTTCATAAATATATTATTTATCGAAATTTTTTATATCAATAAAGTACAAATTGATTCAAATAGTAATTTCAGAATTTCTTAGATAATAATTTATTTTATTTATGTATAATAATTTATATATATATATATGAATTGTCGAAATTCCAGGACGTCAGGATTCGAGATATTGGAATTTCGAGAAAGACATTACTAAAATAATAGAAATATAAATAAACACATATTTAATATATATATATAAACCTTTTCAGAAACTATTTTTTACTATCAGTATCATTTTTAATATCCCAAAAAATTTTGGTTATTTTATTATATTTTTATTACTTCGCAGATATTCAGCATAATATGATAACAAAAAAAAATTCTTCGCACAATATTTTTTTTCTGATGTTATTTTCCATTATCCATATTGAACCATCTTATATATGCAACCCTTAAATTTTTTATGTTTATCAAAAATCGCATTGATTTCCATAAAACTAAACGATAACGACCTGCAAAATTGCGACCTACATACATATCTAAAACAAAATGTTCCATATATTTTTTCATCCCCCCACCCAAAAAAAAAATATATATATATATAAAATAACCTTATACACAACATAAATAAAAATACGCAAATGCAGTACACATGTAAGAAGCGATATAAATAAACGAAAGAAACAAGCTCAGAAATAAAAGATTCCGAGTCACTGATAAATAGTTACAACTGTCTGCACATTATGGTGAATAAATTTTCCACTTGGCAATAGGGGCTTTTTTTTCAGCTTGAATTTTCCACAATTTTCTCGGGCACACGACCTACATAGTCCGCGTATACTCGAGCCTTAATTTATCGTACAAGAGAAGGGAGAAAAAGTAAAAAAAAAATATATAAAATAAAGTAAAAAAAAAAGCTCAGAACGGAATTGCGAATACGAAATGAGCGAGTAGACTAAAACGCTTCCATTCTTTCGGCGAAATAAATTTTTTTCCACACTTCTTCGAATCTCTTGAATCGGAATCAATTCGAAAGTCGTTAATTTTAAAGCAATCTTCGCCGTAGAATCAGTATTAAACGTTTACATGTGATAATAATAATAATAAAATCCTCTTTCCACGAACGCAAGTAATCTTATCATCGATAATCCCTCGTGTAATTGAAAATCTCATTTTCTTGCGGTAGAAAAAAAAAATTGTCGATTGATACGCGTTTTACAGCGTATTTAATTTCGAATAAAAAAAAGTTTTGAAACACTATTTAAAGATAATTTCGGTTAATAATGAGACCATTAATCAAAGCGCGATTATAGTTTTTAACTATATAATTACCCTAATCAAGTTGTTTTTCGGCTAGTCGTACATAATAAGCGCAATTTTAGTAATTAATCTTCCTTTAAAGTATACTTATAGATTACTTTATATTTAAAAAAAAAATTGAAATGGATTTTATTTAAAAATTTATATAGTTTTTTTTTCATACTAAACTATTATATATTTTTTTTAATAAATAAGAGTCAACAATATAAAATCAACAACCAATATATAAGTCAATTCTAAGTTTGAAAACGATATTTTCTTATAACGCAAAATTTAACATTCATATTAAATTCTAATTAATCAAAACTAGTGAAATTATAAATTAATATATGGTATATATATATATATATATATATATATATATATATATATATATATATATATATATATATATATGAAAAATATAAATTTTATCAATGGAAATGAATAAGCAACATTTATTTTCAATCGTATATATATATATATATATATATATATATATATATATATATATATGTCGATCGATTATAGGAACGAAGTCGATTTCGAAGGTAGAAAATTTTCCAATTTATAATGCTGGCTGCGAAACTTCATAAGCCGGCCTTTAGCTAATTGTGCAATTTGGCAAACTGGGTAAATTCTTGGACTACCATATTAAGGGCAGTCCCTTTTTGACGTCGAATAATATACGCAGAGTGCCATACGACGTTATCGTTTTGATACACATTCGGGTACAAAATACGCGACGCCATTAAGGGTAAATACGTTCCGTGACCCGAGGGCTTCGAGCTATTGGGACTATGCGAACTGAGGTCCTTATTAAGTCGCCCCAGAAAGGATAGCGGGATAGAATGTTCGCATTCGAACCGGACATTCCGACGTCTGTCCTTTCTGACGGAAAAATTCTAACGCTCGCATTACGACACGTCGTTATTCGTCGATTACAATCTTGTAAATATGCTTTTTATGACATATATATATATATATATATATATATATATATATATATATATAATATTTCTTTATGAGATTACGTCTTCATATTGCGTGTTCAAAAATTGAAATGTCAATCGAAATCGAATAATAACAAAATTAACGTTTTTAGTTGTCATTTTATGAATAAAATGTATCTTTTTTATATATAATAATAATTCGAAAAAAAAATTCTATTCGTTTGGGGAAAAAAAACATAATTAAAATTTAGTTGACTTTAGTTAACTCGCAACAATTATTTTCAATAGTTATACTCTTTTAACATTTATTGAGTTTTTTTTTAAAGAATTTTATGCCGTTTAAAATACTTATTTTTTACCGATTTTATATATATCATTAAAATATTTGTTTTTTGCTCTTTCGATAAAAAATATCTGATTAAGTATTATAAAATTATATTTGTGAGAATAATAAATCGAAACAAATCATAATGATTATCTACTTTTATTAATTACACTTAATTTTTTAAAGCAAAAATATTTATTAAATAATTAATGCGATCAGTTTTATATAAAAATATATTTTTTAATATATTTTATCAGTTTTATATATATTTTTTTAAATTTAATTTTTATGCAAACGACATTATCCGCCTAATATTTAAATAATTCTATTTTACATTCTAAATGAAAACACTCGATTCTATTAAATACAAGTTAGTAAGAGGCGAATCTTACTATTTACTAATTCGCAAAAATGCGGCACACGACGTTCAATTATGTATCCTCAGAGACTTGACTAAGTGAGAAAACCTTGGAAAATCCTCGGTACAGTGGCGTGGGGTGGATGGCGCGTCTAATCTTCAGCGCCGCTTATAAAAGCCAGTGGCGTTCTATAGCGAACAACCCTTTTCTTCAGCGTCGTCCGCAGTAAAAATATCTTTTTCTTCAAAAAAAAAATATATATATAACACGTATATTCTACACTATATGTAACCGGCTGAGCGTACGTGTATTTTTAAGGCGAGTCTTTCGGTTTTTCTTTTTCTTTCTTATTTCTATCCACCCTCAGCTTATTTCTTCGCCATCTTTTTTCTATTTTTTTTTCATCCGCCCGGTTGAAACTAGGGTTTTCTTAAGCTTCTGAGGTCGTATGCTAATGCCACTTTGCTGAAGAAAAAGCCCGCAAGCGCGTACAGTACATATCCACTGAAAAAATATTGTCGGATTGACACTTTTACCTTTGTGAGAGAAAGCCTAGACGAATATATGAATAATAGATACATTTTATATATATATAATATATAAAAAAGGTGAAAAAGAAGTGTATACGCCTCTGTGCATTATAATTTAAATAGTATCCGTTCGCTAACAACGACTGAATATAAGATGTTTTTTTTATTTATTTCAAAATATTTATTTTATTTATTGCTTATTAAACTATATATAACATATCACAATAATAATAATTTATAATAAATTAAACTTTATATATCAATAAATTATTAATTTTCTTAATTATTATATAAATAATCAATAAATAATAATAGATATTTTAGAACAATTAATTATTTGAATGAATATTTACGATTTATGAATTCCAAAAATAAAACTTATTTACTACTGAGTAAATAATACCATATATAAGAAATTTTATATTAAAATATATCATAAATAATATTGTTGTAATTATATTGATTTTAATTAACTATATAAAAAGAAACGAAATTAAATTTTATATATAAAATATGAAAGTAATGACTCATTTTCATTACAAATAAATTATTATTAATTTATATATTGAAAATTCTAAAAAACCGTTTTTAATAATAAACTAAATTCCAATGATACTATATAGTGATTCATAAAAAAAAATAATTTAATCTCATAAAATATAAAAATATCAATGAAAAGATAAAGAAAAAAATTGCGCTCAAATATTGACATTCTAAATCATTTTCAACAAATATAATGCAAATAATCCCTTGAAACCATATAATATACCTTTAAAAAGGAATCAATTTCATTATATGGTTTCACGTATTACCGAATCGATTATGAAACCGTTTTTTATATATACATATATATAAAAATAAATTTTAATTTCATCACAAATATATATATATATATATAATACACAAATTTCTATAAAACAAAAAAAACGCATTAATAATATATAAATGAAAATATATAATACAACAACAGAAGGTTAATAAGCGTCGCCATATATAATATTTCAAACCGTATGACAGTTATAAAGTATGAACGCTGTTTCTCAAATATACGCTTACATTATAATAATAATATTACAAAGCGTATAGTTTTGACCTTTTGATCGTCTTGTACGTATATATATAAATATATATATAAATATATATATATATATATATACATATATATATATATATATAATAGTATTATTAGAAAGCGCACGCTGAATTTTAGTCCGGATTGTAAAATTCAAAATTATTATACCGAAGATGTCCCGGTTCTATCGTTGGAGGGTCCCAAAGGATCAATAGATTTTTCCGGGTGGTCGATATGTTATGTTGAAAAGCGAACGAAATAGCAAATGTGCGCACAATGTGCCCATGTTAGGGTCACCATGCGTGCGTGAATTGAATTTGAAAATGAGGCAATTTCTATATATTTTTTTTTCTTACTCTCTTCGATAGAAACTTTAAACAAAAAATATATATATAAAGGACTACTTATATTGAGTATAATAGAAATTTGTTATATATATATATATATATATATATATATATATATATATATATATATGAATTTAATAATAGAAAAATGTTATTTTTATACTTTAAGTTTGAAAATATGATGTTTAAAAATAAAGACACGTAATTATATATATTAATCTTTAGTCTGCGAGATCGATTTTGTGTAATCATATCATATTTATTATATATAAAATTTACGTGTTAATACGTATAGCTATTAAAAAAAAATTCTATATATATTATATATATATATATATATATATATATATATTATATATATATATATATATATATATATATATAAATCATGAGAATTATATAATATTAATTCAATATATAATATAAAAGAAATTGAAAATCTTTGTGTTAAAAAAAAAGGATTAAAATTCAATTTTGAAAAATAGCTTCAAACATCACAAAAGTTAATCTACCCGTCCTCTATAATTTGAGCGAATTCCATAATGAAAAAAAAGAAGAATCCTTGAATTTTATTCAACGCATTATATATATATATATATATATATATATATATATATATATATATATATATATATATATATATTCGTTACACGGCCAACGCGACGCGATAGTAATGGATAAAAATTGTAAAATTTTCAGCTCACGAACTGCGCAGTCCTGTCATTTTTTTGTCATTCCGAACATATTCATTGGCTGTGACATTGCGTTCGTTACGTTAAAGCGACGTGAGCGAAGGGCACGTAATTCCAAGGTAATTTGACATACAAAAACATACGAATTCTTGTTTTATTTTTACACACACACATCATATATATATATATATATATATATATATGCATGCGTGTGTGTAGGTTTTCCATGATTCGATATACACATGTGTTTGAAACACACCCTTATTATATGTTTGTATTTTTGTACGAATGAATATTCAACTTTAGATTTGTCACAACAGACGTTCGCATTTTTAGATTACGAGATTTGTTTTCTAATATGAGCACAATTACAATTTTATTTTTAATAAAAAAAAAATAAAAAAAATACAATTTTTTGACATTTGATCTTTTTTAATTAAAATGATAAAAATATATGTATTAATAGATGATACATTTTTTAGAATAAACAACATGATTATATTGATTTTGGTATATTAAAATTTCTCAATGTATGATTTCTTCATTTGTACTAAAAAAATTCATATAAAATATAAATAGAAACAAAAAAAAATATTTAACCCAAAATGGTTAGAAATTGAGATTAAAAATGGTTAAAATGTATAGTTTATTAATTATTTATATATAATAATATTAATGAACGTCAATATTTGTTATATGTTTATTATATTGATATAATAGTTAACGTGCGTGTATTATTGTATTCTGATTGGATACGTAACAACCAATCATAATTCGTCATGTTTTATGTTTATAAGATAGAAAACCATTCATTTGAAACATTTGGAAAATGAATTTTGTGAAATAGATCGGCAATAAATCACACTTAAAATATTATCATGACAGTTATTATATTAACAACTGACAACGAATAAAGATTGATATAACAAACTATTATAATTATTGTTATTAAATGTTAAACTTTATTTATTCATCGATTTTTTTTTTTAATATTAACAAATTTATATTTATGAAGTTTAATTAAAAAATGTTAAATGACTTTTATTTAAAATAATAATATATCGTTTCATAATTTCTAAAATTTGAGGGAAAAAAAACTAATACCACATTATATATCGTCATAGATTATACAATATTCTGAAAAACTTTTACAAATACAATAACTTGAAAGTTCGTAAAGTTAAAATTACTTGATGAGTTCATGCAGACCAGAGACACATTTTAGCATAAAGTTATTCATAAACTTGCGGTTTCGGCTTTCGGAAATTTTAATATCACCCCTTATCTAAAAATTGTATGAAGGGGGTGAAAAAGCTAAAAAAAATATATTTCAGAAGTCTTGTTCGAAATGTTATACTAAACATATATGTCACATGAAAAAAAAAATATATATATATATATATGTAAAAATAAAATAAAAAAATAACGAATAATAGGGTTGAAAATTCTCGATGCGTACTTTTGGTGCCATTGCAAATTACAAAGAGTGTTGAAAATTTCCCTCACGCTTTTCACTAGTCTTCACTCAACAACACACTTTTTTCCCTTATATATATATATATATATATATATATATATATATAAGTATTTTTATTTAATTACAGACCGTAAAATAACTTCTTTCACAACACGAGTCTCTAAAAGTATACTTTAACTATGAAAGTATTCGGTAAATAATTGAGCTTTCAGAAAAAAAATCGGTTTCCTATTACGTCCTTTGAAAGTAATAAATATTATCCGCGCTATTTTTTTTTTAATATATTTAAAATATAATAAATATGTAAAACACGTTTAAATATCAAATATCAAAAAAATATATATATTTTAATATTTAATGAGTATTTTTAATTAAAACTTTTTAATACAAAATATAAATTTATCTATAATAAAATTATATTATTATTATTATTATTAATTACATATATTTTTTTGAAAATTAAAGGGTGAAATGATGTCGTAATTTTTTTGCGAAAATGTTCAAATTTCGATGACAACTTGACAATTACAATAGATGAAGATATGCGGTTTTTCACACACCATTTCCGTTTCCGCTTCCATTCCAATTTCGGAAAATTCCTAATTCATTTTTCCATTTAAAACGTATTAGGTAAAATGGAAAAAGTATAAATCACGACGATAATTGTGATAACTGGCGGAAACAAGGATAAGCGTCGAAATTATTAAAGACAAATCGTACATTCTACATGTCTATATTTCAACCTACATTTTATAATAAAAAAATAATATATTTTCAGTTTTATTTACAATATATATATATATATATATATATATATATATATATATATATATATATATATATATATATATATATATATATATATATATATATATATATATATATATATATATATAAATATATGAATTATATTTTTTATTATTACATACATTTTTATATCATATTAAAAAATATTTTTTATAAGCAATTTCAAACATAAAAAATCTTTTTTTCATAATAAAATAGCATCAGTTTACCCAAAAGTAATTAATTAAAAATTTATTCGCTCCTAATTCATTTAACAAATGAAGATTTATTCCGACGTATAATATAATGTAATTAAAAAAAAGGGTAAAATGATAAAATTTCATAATTTTTTTTCCACCTTTTTTAAGCGAAAATTACCGAATAAGCTCCACATAAAATTCGTATCCCGAAACATATCAATAAATATATATTTCTGTTTACATCTATATAAAGTTATATTTTTAGATATATTTATATATGGATTCTTTATAAAGAAACCTTATTTTGAACACTAGTATCAATTGATTTTCAGACGAAAAATTTCCATCTTTTCGTAGTGAAAATTTTAATATTATACTTTTACACAAAGATTCCGTACGACAAAATCATTTTTTATGACATATTTTGTAAACATCTTTTTATAATAACTCGAAAGGAGAATTATTTTTAAAATTAAAATTAACCGTTAAATATTAAAAAAAAACTAAAATAATATTTTTTATAATATTTATATATTTTTTTTATTATTGAAAATCGTTGTTATTTAACGAATAACACATATATTCCATTTTCTGTTCTTAGCCTCAGGTGATCTTCCGTTAATATGTTTCTTTACAGAAAAACGTGCATATTCAACGAGGCTTATATCGCATTAAAATTCGTTTACAAAGCCTTCATTAAAATTCTGGGAAGTTGAAAATAAATTATATTTTCTCTATCGCTTCCTGTCTTGTTTTATAAGCTCGATGTTTTTCGCAACATTCTAACATTATCTAATATTGTTTAATAGTATAATATATATATATATATATATATATATATATATATGTGTGTGTGTGTGTGTGGGGGGGGGTGTGTGCCTTGTTAGAATTTTTAGGACAATAGTTTTTAATATAAATATTTTTATTAATGAAAAGCTATCATCTTTCAATGTACAATATGAGAAAAAAAATCTTTGATATCATTTTTTTTATATTACGTAAAATTAAAAAAAATATATATATATAATATTATTAAAACTCATCTAATATATTTGTTCAATTACAATGTATAATACAAAACGTGTCTCAAATATATGTACTTAATTTTGGAATAATACACACAATAAATTCTGAACCATGTACTTTATTCCAATATAAAGTAATTAGACTATAATTCTTGAACGTTACATTTAATGATAATATGTTTCGCGTAATTACATCCCATCTACACATAAGTCCATAATTTCAGACGTCACAATGGACTATCTGAAGACGAAGGGGTGGACATTTTCACCGGAAACAAAAAACCTTAATTGGCAATTGTGATTTTCGCGAAATTCCATCCATTATTAAACGGGAACCCAGGTCGTGGACGTAATCGTTAAAACGGTACGAAACTCGAGGACGTGCTATCAATCATAGCCAGGCTATGAAAATGGATAGAATTTCTTGTTGAGCGAGTCGTTTTTCACTATTCTGATGAGAGGAGGTCGAAAAGAGTATAAAATGACCGCTTTTCCTTCGCTTTTCAATCCCCTTTTGGGTATTCTCAGCCCTTAGGACTCGACGAACGGTTGATTCTCTACGTTCGCCGGAAATCACGAAACAATGGCGTATTAAATGGCGTCCAATATGGCGGAATAATTTCCGTGTCGATTTTCCGGAATTAAATTTTCCATAGATCGATCGCGGCGAAACAATATTTTGTATAATTTGCGGCATCAATAAATTGAACTGCAAATAATGTTTAATTGTTCGCACGAATAAAAATCGTGAATCATAATAAATCTATAGAATTATTCGCGATATTGTTTAAACATTTATTTTATTATTTTCATGATGATTTATTTATTTATATAATTTAAACTTGCATTGATTTACTATATGTCATAAATTAAATATATTTCGGAAAATGCGTAACTCACAAATAATATAAATTATTATATAAAAATTTTGAAAAATCTTCTATCACGGATTACCCGATTTTGAATACAGAGATTTTATCAAAAATTTAGGTTCCTAAAGTATATGAATATAAAATTATAAAACAATGCAAACATTTTAGATAACAGGCAAAAAATTACCACAAATAAAAATTTTAAAGATTTCAAATGAGAAAAAAAAACTATAATCAATTAATGTCGGTCTATTAAATATAAATTTAATTGCTGAATATTATTTAAAAATCAACAATTTCGATATAATATCAAAATACATTTTTTACAATTCAATTACAAAAATATTAATGTATATAATTTATTATTCTAAAAAAAAAATTCTCATACGAACCTTAAAACTTTTTAATTTATTACGTTCAGATTATTTTTTAAGACACATAGATCCGCTACTGATTTATTTAAAAACTGTCAAATTTTCACAGAATTATGATATATAATTTACGCTCGTTTAATAGAAACGAAAACGTATAAATATCTCTTTTATTACGCATCCGATACAAAATTATATATATTTTTTTACGCAGATTCAGATAAATTTATGGCTTCAATAAATTTTGGCAACGAACAACTTTATTTAATGTAAAGCACTTAGAAAATGGCGCAAATAATAATAATTATTATAACGATGTTCACACAATATATGGTAAAATTATAATATTGTTGTTAGATACAATATAAACATATGTAAACCAAAGAAAAAAATATATATATTTATTATTTTTAGTAGAATATTATGAATAAAATATATTATAGATATATATTAATTTTATTTCTTTTTATTTAAATATTTCTAATATTGTTCTCGGCGTAGTTAAACACTAATTTAATTTATACGTTAATAATTTTAACCTTTACCATCCATTAATTTTTTAGCCCTTTTCCACTTATAGCCAAGATGAATTTGGTTGTTTGAAATGCTTACAACATGTTCATTAGGGCAATCAGCTGAAGGATATTGGATCTTGGTCTGAACAAAAGGGAAAACTGAATGGTTGAATGAAATAGAATGGCTTAGAAATTGTTAAAGACAAAGTACTGACCGAGAAAAGAAAAGGCTTTGAAGGCGATTTGTTTTTGATAAAGCATTAAATTAACCTCCCTTTTGAACCTTCAATTTACCATATATATATATATATATATATATATATATATATATATATATATATATATATATATATATTACATATATATATATATATATATATATATATATTATATTATATATATATATATATATATATATATACTTATTTTATTTGTCATATTCCTGAAAACCTGATGTTTTTAGAATTATGTGAAAAATAATTATTAGTTCTTACGTTTCGAAGTTTAAATTATATATAAAATTTTATAAAATTACTATGCTGCTAAATAATAAAATTAAATTTCGTTTTTAGTAATTCTTTATATTTTATACAACCCAACAATTTGCGTAATAAATTAATGAAATGTAAATCGAATTTAAAGTTTGTAACTTTTAATCAAATAAAAGTTTTAACTGTTACTCTAAATATAAACTTTTAATTAAAAACTGCTTTAAGATGAATAAATAAAACAAATCAAAAAGATTTTTCTAAATATATTAGGCAACCATTTCATATATTTATTATGATTTCAATTGCAAATTTTAAAAAAATCTTCATTGATAATTTAATAGATATTATTTAAAAAAATGGCTTTAATAAGTCAATATATAAAATTCTTAATAAAAAAATTTAAATTATAGTATAAAAGATTTTTTATATAATATACATAATTGTATCTCATATCTGGTAGACTAAAGCATAATAAATTTTAATAAAAATCGATCTTTAAAATGCTATAATATTAATCAAATATATTCATCACATTACATATTCAATATGTATAATTTTTCAATAAAATATTCTAAATATTCATTTCTTTTCTCGATTCAAAGAAAATATTATTGAATAACAAATAGATCACTCGGAACAATTAATTAAATATTCAAACACAGAATATATATATATATATATATATATATATATATATATATATATATATATATATATATAATAAAAATAAAATAGAGAAAATTATGAATATGTATTCCGATTCATCCCGTATAAAATGCGGTAATTTACATAATTATTACACAAAAATTATATTTAACGAGTCACCCGCACGGGCCGTATGTTAAACATTCACAGGGCTCAGGGCTAGATCGTTAACTTTCTTAATAAGATTCAAGTCCTTAAGCGTCCTTAAACTTGAACTCGTATAAAGCATCCGTGTAATTTATAATTAACATTTCCTCGTTAATCCGTTATATAAAAAAAAATCGTTACGAAATTATACGCAATTTTATGACGGCATTGTTCGAAATAGAATATATAAAACGAGACAATTTTTTAAGATAATTCATCCTTTATATATTAAAAACTCAAAAAAAAAAATAAATAAAACATTTAAAATTTTACGCTCGTCGTATAATAAAAGAAAATATGTACGCACAGTGAAAAGAGAGATTGCGTAGTAAAAAGCTTAAATAATATTAAGTAAATTACGCGAGCTGAACATTTCATTTAATATATAATATATATATATATATACACGTGTGAGGGTGAATATTAAATTTTATTCGTGGGGGGGTAATTCGGACAAAATTGCTGAAACGTTTTGTATAATTTATTATTTTTCTAATTGTTATTAATGCTATTAATATTGACGACGCGTACTTAATTATAATATAATATATATATATATATATATATACATTTTAATTTCTTTATTTGAATAATAAAGGTTGATTTTTTTTCTTGTATTGTTAGTTAGTAAATGCATTATACATGTAACCCTAATCTCTGACGAACTTTATACAACTTCCTCATTTGATCAAGAAAGATCTTTTAAGTCTTGTCCCAAAACTTTAACCCTTAGTTGTACCGTTATTTATAAGAAAAGAACGCCAATTAATGGTTATAGAAATTCAATTTTTATATGAATTTATAAAATATAATTCATGATTTTATTTAGAAAAAATGAATCATTTATATATGAAAAAAAGTGAATTTAATAATAGAAATTTCGTTGTATTTCTATGAATATTTTTAATTAAAAATATTATTTTTAAACGTTTTTTTTTTCATAAAATTTAATTAAAAACAATTTATTTTCGTCCAAATGTAAATAATATTTTTTTATATATGACGATCGTAAATATTTAAAACGAACAAAATTCGCGCATTATATAAATTTATTTTATATAAATATATAAAATGCAAAAATTCCCCATTCGAGAAAATGGAAATAAGAAAATAAGACGGGGGGAAAAAAAATCAAAACAGCGAATAGAAAATCGCAAATTCTCGATGCAGATTCGCCACACGCGGAGAAAGTTTTTCGCTTTTGCGCTCGGGGAAAAGTTTTGCGAAAATCGCGACCGCGTGTACTGGGAAATTCCGGAAAAATCGCGAAAAAAACCACACCATTAATCCGCTTCGATTTCCCAAATGACGACCCTTTTGACCGAACGCAGGTGTTTGAATCATATTCGAATTTCTCGCACATCGATATCCTTAAATATATATATATATATATATATATATATATATATATATATAATATATTCATAATATCGTATAGACATTAACCGCACGCACATTTATATAATATATATGTAATAATAGTATATATTTTCCGATATATATATATACATATATGTGTGTATGTATTCTTGAACGTACATTTATATAATGTATGAAAATATGGCAAGTATAACTCAATGGAAAATTGGGATACGTCTTTGAAACTTCTCCAATAAATTTACCAAACTTCCTAATATATTTTACTGTATATCAATTTTTATTTCTTTAACCCGAAGCCAAAGTTCTAAAAAATACCCGCGGATGTTTTTGGACGATAATGAAAAATCGATCAAACACTATTCCATATTCTATTCTATTATAATATAATATAATGCAACGAAAAAAAATATAGAAATAATAATATTATTCGAATTATTAATATGAATTAATTATTATTCTCATTAGTAATAAATCAAAATAGATTATATTAATATAGTATTAATTTATTATTTAATTAAATTTTGAATAATACGACTTCACCCTAATTTATAACAATTAGAGCGCACAAATCTAACCGTAATCGCTAATAAATTTATTCACATTCGAGATATAACACTTTCGAAATAAAAATTTTCCTTCGTATTCAATATATATGTAAATAGCTTAAAACGCCATTTCGATAACAATTTTTTTTATAACAAGTGCAATAAGAAGTAATCTCTGGCTTTCTTACAATACAACCGTAAAATTTATTGTAACAGATAAACCTTGACATCGCCATATGCTAAAATCATAAATAACGCAATACAATGTATGAAAATAACATACGTTAGACTTTTTGCCAAACGGAAAAAAAGCCTGCAGTTATCCATTTATATCATACAAACATATATATTTATATATATATATATATATATATATATATATATATATATATATATATATATATATATATATAATATAGTTATCGTATGGTACATCCGATAAATATTTTTTTCCCCCGGTTTGTCGTAATAGAAATGGAGTCGTAATAAGATAACTCCTGATTTACGATACAAACACGTTACAAGATAATCCCTGTAACGTCGCAAAGATCAAATATACAACCGTGAACCCTGGAAACGGCGGGAGACACAATAAAATGAAATAAAATAAAATAAAAGCCATGAGAAAGGTTACCGGCGAAGGGCGGAAGGCCTGGGCGGCCAAAGCACGAATGTCCATGACGTTTCGTATCAATCAAACTGGGGTGTGGGGCGGAAAATGGTGGATGGAAACTGTCGTAATTCGGTGACCCAGCAAAGATTCGCTCCATAGCTTTATTGGATATATATATATATATATATATATATATATATATATATATATATATATGTGTGTGTGTGTGTGTATTTTTTGCGGTGGCACACATTCGTCAATTGAGTAGACGTCAACGAAAAGAGACTGTCAATTTGTCGCACGTCCGAAATATAATCTGTACACAGTTTTTCCGATGGATAGGAAAAACCGTTCCATTTCCGAGATAAAGTTGCGACAAAACGACGCGTCAATCCGTTTAACGAGTTATCTTGAAATTTTTAATGGATTACAATCGACGACTATTTTAATTTCAAATATATATATATATATATATATATATATATATATATATATATATATATATAATAGATGGCGTTGCTGTACTGTTAACAATATTTTTTTTCATAATAAATAAAAAATTAAATATTCACAATCGTTATCACTATTTCATAATAATTATAAAATAGTATATATTAATTTATTCTTTAATGAAATGTATTTGAATTTATGTTTATTATAAAATATATAAAATATTTTTAAATATATATTACATTTCACGATTTGACAAATAATAAGTAACTCATTTTTATGACAAAATAAATTCATACTTTAAAATTTAGATTCTATAATATTTTTCTAAAATAAATTTTATTTATTTTCTTATATAAAATTTTCAAAACAACTAAATTTTCAATATATTTATTAAAATAATATACCCAGAAATATGTCACAAATAATTTTCTTAACTTTGAATAAAATAACAAATAACTATTTCGATTGAAATTGACAATTTTTCATTACATTCGCCATATTGAAGATTAACGACTATATATATATTGGAAAACTAAACAAATATCAAAATCAATTATCTTCTACAACTATTATATATATAAATATATATATATATATATATATATATATATATATATATATATATATGTATATATATATATATATATATATATATATATATATTATTTAAAAGTATTAAAATTGAAAAAATACGTATATATATATTTACCAGTTGTAACAAATTGGCACATAGTAAAATGTGACAGCAAACAAACAAGCGAGTAAAAGCTCCTCATTGTTAATTCTAAAGAATTACTCGAGTACCATCTTGAAGCTGTTGAAGCTCGCTGTCGAAGCCAAGACGAAACGATCCATGGAAGTTACTCCGATTGTTATCTATATGAAAAGAGAGAGAAAAAAAACATAAATATTTTTAAAATATATATTATATCTATCTATATATATATATATATATATATATATATATATATATATATATATATATATATATATATATATATATATATATAGAGTGAAACGTTTTCAGTGTAAAAGGTTTAATTTATTGTACGGCTCACTTTCAGAGGGGTCGGCTTAAGAGTTTCATAAATAATTATAAAATCGCATAATAAACGACTGTGGATTTTCACTTAACGAACAGAATATTCCGATATATTTTATGCGGAATATCTTTATAAATATTTCAATCTATAAAATATTTCATTGTCATATAGTATATATATATATATATATATATATATATATATATATATATGGTATATGTATTCGAAAAAAAATCATCATATATATTTTTATTTCATATTGTTACAAGGATTTCTACTTATATTTATGTACGTAAAACCTTTTTTTTTTTAATCGCTGTTTACTCAAATCCTTAACCTTTATACGTTCCGAAAAAAAAATGTGAAACAGCAGACAGAGTATTGTTTAAAATTTAAAAATAGTAATAAATTAATCGCACGAAACGTTTTTAAAGGTCAAAGTGCGGATTATATAATAGTTTTTAATGCGGTTATATGTATTTATTATAAATACTTTGTTAAATTATTCGTTGTGCTTTCACTGTTTCCTACTATTCATTAAGAAATTTAAACAAGGAAATTCATAAATCATATGCTATATTCTCGTAAAACTAGAAGGATATTCTCGGATGCAGATATTCTTAAATAGAATAATTTATCGTTGTATACAATTGGTATTCTTAGAATCAAAAGCGTTTAATAATAATAATAATAATTAATAAAATATTTAGACTAATATTTAATTCGAATAAGATACACGTTTTAATTTAAAATATAAAAAAATGCAACTAAGAATCAAAATTAAACATATATATACAATATATAAATTAGACGTGCAAATAAAATTAGTGACTTTTGGTTTGTAAAGAAAAAATTATTTTAAATTTTAATAAAGTAAAAAAAAATTGAATATAAAAATACATTTTTTTTCAATATTCATCTACTAATAGATGTTGAATTTAAGAATAGAGTTCAGTTTTTCTTTTCCGCTTTATTTCACAATAGTCTTCGTCTCTTCAATATTTCCATACTAGTTCAAACTTTTAATCAATCTAGCTTTTCTCTTTATCTTGAATACTTTTACATTTAATTAATTTATTTTACTCTACTCGAATTATTTCAGTAGTTTTTCACATACTTTTATTTAATTTATTTACACTGCTTATTTGTTAATCTGATACAAATATTGTAATCGATTTTTTAGACAACTTTTCAATATTTAATCGAGCTAAAATTTTATATAATATCTCATTCTTGATGACAATACACAAATCAATCGTTATTTTTATAATTTTGTTAATATTAAAAAATTTTATTTAATATATTTTCTACATACATATCATACTATATATATTGAAAAAAAACAACTATAACACACTATACATATATATATATATATATATATAATATAACAAAAAAAAAGTTAATTCAATACTCGAATTCGATAATATTACAAGTTCACCGCTTTCATTCGATTATATATCGCGCAAGATTTTCCGCCGGTTAAAGTGTACAAAGGGCGTATTTAATTTGACATGTTGTCGACTGACAAACTTAGTCATCGACACGCACATAATACGTCTAATGGATTAAAACTAATGGATTAGTTTCGCGAAACGTATTGAAAAACTTTTTTTTTTTCCCCCGAATGATAAGCGGCGTTGTTCCATTTTCCGCCGTTAACTTCGTTCATACGCTCGTATGTCAGTCGATATCAATCAAAATAATGTTATATATTGAATTAACGATATCATAATATTGACATGTAATGGCTGTTATAGAATATTATATTTGTATAAACTATTGACGCAACGTTCACATTAGACACTTAAGATTAATTATATCAATCGAGAGTTGACATGTTGTATAGTGTAATAATATATAAGACGTAAGGAAAATTAAAGGGTATATACGTGGGAAAATATATGACAAATGACTAATATATTGCGAGTAATATTTTTTTATATATATAAAAAAAATCATCTTTAATTATTATATATAAGACAAAAGTTTAATATTAAAATATTTAATTTTCATCAAAATTAATATAGATTAGTAAAATAAACTATTCATCATCAGTTTCTGAAGTAAATATTTATATTGAAAATACATAAAATTAATTAAATAACTTGAAATCGTTTTATGCATATGAATTAGTTTTGATAATATTGACAAAATATGTTACATTTAGAAATTAAATTTAGATATTTATAATAAAATAAATGATAAATATTTTTCTTTATAAACTTTTACAATATATAAAAAAATATATATAATATATATATACAATTTTAAATCAATCGTTATTTGATACAAAAATAGTATTTTTATGAGTTTTAATCACATTTTACTTGAACATACTTATCTTTTATCAAAAAAAAAAAAATATATATATATATATATATATAAATATTTATAATCATTGGAAATAAAGTTGTAAACATGATACATGAATTATCAGAAATAGTTATGCCTTTAATAATGTATAATGTATTTAAAAATGTATTATATTATTATTATATAATCTATTATATAAAAAAATCGTTTTAAAAATATTAAACACGTAATGTCTATTTTTTTCGTTTATAATTTATTTATTAAAATTTCTTTTGAAGATATTCTATGACCAAGTAAAAATGTCATTAACATAAAAAAAAACGACATCTCGTAATACACTTCTTTGTAAATAAAAAGAACGAGTAGCTTTGAAAAAATAATTTGTTATGATTGCATATTTGCAATTCAATTTTTCAGCGTTTTTCAAGAATAAAATTAATTAATTTCGTCGGCGGCGCTTTCTTTGAATATCAATAAAACCTAATTTAATATTCGATGCTGAAAATTGCATGGAAGGGAAGTTAAAATTTAAAAATATATATAAAAAGATAAATATATACAGTATTTGTATTATAAAAATCAGTATTGTTTTTATTGAAATGATTTATTAAAATAGTTTTCAAGCTATTGATTACATTGTATTAATAAAAAGGCTGATAATGATAAAATTATTTTTTATTTGACATATATATATTGACATTAATTTTTAGGCAGAAAAAAAAATAAAAATACCCACAAATAATTAGATGTAAATTATCGACTATATTTCACTTGAATTTCTATTTAAAAAAAATATTATTTTTAACAAACATAAATCTAAATTAACATTGTTATATAAAAATCAATAAAAATGAATTTAAAATTAAGTAAAAAAAAAACAAAAAATATCTCACAAAATTTGAAATCAAATTTTCGATCGCGCGCTGAAAAATCTTTCAAAATTAAGCAATCGGGCATTTTTCATCCCTTACTCGAACATTTTTGAAAGCTGGCGCCCCTTTTTTTATTTTTAATTTTCCTCGGCGAGAGCATTTCGGATATTTTCACGCCGAAAATATTCAACAAATAATGAACCGACCGAATGTGTATTTTTCTCCCGTTTTTTTTTCTTTTTTTTTTATCATCACCCCCCGACACTGGAAGGCGTTCATTATTAATTTTTCCATTTACTCACAACATACAAAATACGCTCACAGCTAAATAACGAAATAATTTCATGTGTGTATTAAAGCTATGATAAATATTTTCTTATATTATTTCCAAAAATAAAACACACACATATATATATATATATATATATATATATATATATATATATATATATATATATATATCAAATTGTTTTCCGTTGCGTTGTATAACATAAACACGAACAAATTTAATTGTGCACGTGTTATTTTTTTTTACACAGACATAATTTTCCTGGAAACACTCAGAAGAGCTTTTAAGAACTTTGAAATTCTAATTTTCATCTTTATACGAAAACGAAAGACTCGATTACATCAAATTTATTCTCAGTTTTCCGTCATATCATCAACCCTCAATTTAAAAGTCACCTTGTCACATCTATTTATATATATATATATATATATATATATATATATATATATATATATATGTGTGTGTGTGTGTGTATATATCGAACTTTTTTATATTTTACATTCTTGAATAATTATTTTAATAGATAATAGTTGAAAAATATAAATCATACTTCAAATCATAAATAAATCATCATACTCGAGTTTTATGCATTTTTTTTATCCCTCTTATCCGCACGAATATTTTTACACGGAATTTAAATCGATTATTCGGATAATATTTTTTTTTCAACAATTCTGCGAATAATTTGTATCTAGATAGTATTCGGAGTCAAACGACGAAGATAAATTGCCGACAGTAGGAAAACTCAATATGTTGCGGCGTCCGTGAATATAAACCGTACATTTTATGAAATATCCTTCGATATATATATAGGATGTTTTTAATAATGGTATAAAACTTTATGTTAACAACTATGATTCAGTTAGAGAAATTTATCGAGCTTTTCTTACATTTTACAATCGACATAATCGTCCATCGGAGCGATTAATTCGAATAATCACTATTTGATTGTACATTAATTTTAATTTACAGACTAATAGAAGTCGTCAGAATTGTCATATAATGCGAATCAAATAATCTATTATTATTGTGGATCATAGTATTGAGAAAGATCAAAATGAATCCATTCGGCATGATGATCGACAATCGGATCTGTGTCCATTTACTTTATGAAAGATTTGAGTTTGAGAACTTAGTGATAAAAAAATAGACTTTTGATCAAAGAAGTCATATATCGGAAATCTTATACAAGTTTAATTCAGTTTAATTTATAGTTCTATATACTTATAAAAAATCATCCTATATATATATATCTATATAAAGTATATAAAATATAACGAATTGAAAGCGTAGAATAGAAAAGATTTTTATTGAAAATAATAGTGACGATATCGGTGTGTGTGTGTGTGTGTGTGTATATTTGGTAACGCATAATGTTGATTTATTGCAAGAAAATAACGATGGAAAACAATAAATCGTGCAATATAACGTTTCTTGCAGACATACGAATTGGTCTGTTGTCTGTAACAGCACTTGGAGCTTTTCCAAACTTGATCTTTTCGCTTTGTCCAAAAAGCGGATCAATAAAATTAACCATATTTTTTAAAAGCGAACAAGACCTACCACCAAACATCCCCCTATTCGACCGCACCCTCTCTAACCATTTTCAACCCCATTTACACGAGAAATCCGTCAGGAAAGTTCCATATTTCATGCTAATTGAACGAAATTTTTACTATACTCTAGAAAAGAAAATATCTTAGAAGAATTGCCAAAATCGCTTACGCATTCAACGCACAGAATGAACATATATATATATATATATATATATATATATATATATATATATATATATATATATATACGAACGACACTAATCGAGAAAATTTAGTTCTGGTAAAAAAATATTATTCATGAATACGTAATATCAGAGTCGTTTTTTTGCAGTACAATATGGAATAAAAACTTTGTGATGTACTATTAGTAATATTTGTATATTTCTCTGCAGAAATAAACTATTCATGAATACATAATAAGTCGTGGCTGGACTGCCAAAATAATTTTCAGAATTATGCTGAAATCTGAATCGGAAATATTTCGATGTAAAAATTTATCTAACTCGATATTTGATGAATGAAATATGACGAAAATTGATTGAACTATTTATAAGTGTTTACTGTGACCTGAATTTGACCCGCATTTCCTGACTTTTTATTAACGTATTTATAAATCAATCTGGGGAAAAAAGTACGTAGAAGCAATGATGCTATATTTTTTTCCTTGGATAAAATAATAGATGAATCTATCAGAATGATTTTAAATTGATAATATATAAAATATTGAATATATTTGAACGATGTTAATTTTCATATTTATATAAAATATTTTCTATGAAATATCTATAGCACTTTTTGTTTATTGACATATATAAAAAATATTAAATATATGTTGAGATTTCTTATTTTCCATTTGAATTTTATCCAATTCCCTTGACCTGTTCTACATCAATATGAAAAATTCTTTGTACGTCTATTTAGAACGTTTTTCACTCAAAATATTATTCTTGAGTATTATAATAGTTAGCAAAACATTGCCAAAACCAGTTATATAGTATTCATAAACAAACAAAATATAATATGAAATATTTTTTTATATTTACAATATTTCCGACAGTAAAATATGTAAAAGAAATATTCGAAATTTTTGCTTACTTTCAAAATTGTGATTATGCGTTTATATTATAGAGATAGATCCTTTGAATATTAGACGATAAATTTATATTGTATAGAAACCAAATACACAACTTTAGCATTAATTATTTTATCAACTTCAGAGTATAAAAAATCGTCTAATCTATATATATAATTATGGACCTTTGATAATAACAATACAATAAATTTGTTAATCGTGAATTTAATTATTAAGTTTTATGGAATATTTTTAATTAATGCATATTTTCTTTTGAATCAAACAACGATTGTGGATCTTAATTAAGTTTTATCGCATTCAGATTTTTTTTTATAATTACTCTTCTTTACAAATATATTCTTTTGTGATCAAGAATAGAATATCTGGAATTTATATAAAACAAGAAAGTCGTATTTATATTTCATTTTAAACATTTTGAAGGATTTAAATCTAATTAGACAGTTTTCTTAATTAAAATATACAAAATCAAAAGAAAAGTCATTAAGGAAATATATTTAACATTGTTAATGTTTATTATTTAGAAAAAAGTTGTATAAATTATAATATTACAATTTCTTATGAATGATTAAAAATCAATGCATTAGTAAATATTTTATTTTGAAATAATTATTAAAAAATAATTATTAAATGTTGTAACAATTAAAACTGGTGACTGGATGTAATAGAAAAAAAATATTAATATTTTAAAAACTTTTTTTTTTTTGATATAAAAATAAAAATAATTTATATGCGCTAATAAGGGATGATATCGTATATTGTATTACAAAAGTTTAAAATGGAATACCTTCGTTTTCAGCCAAAAATATTGGCAATTTACTTTTATTACCCACTTTATTCGAACAATTTGATATTTAAATTTAAATTTTATAAAATCTGAAAATATTTTTCGTACGAATGCGAACTAAATGTTTATAAAATTGGAAAATTTTATTTTTCAATTTTATAATTTCTAAAAGAATCGATCACAAATAAAACAGAATTATTACGAAAAAAAAATATCCGATATCGTATAATTCATTTCTATTTTTTTTAATCATCAAAATTATCTTAAAGTATTTCATTAGATTAACAGATGAATAGTTGAATTTATAGTACATAAATTAGTGAAAAAAATATGTTTCACATTTATAAGATTATAGATTATTTTCGATTAATATTGTAATATTAATTTATTAGAAAATAAAGAATTAACCCTTAACATTCAAATATGTATTTTAGTGCAGTAAAAATTTTATTTGTTAATATTCTGTGTAAAAAGAAGAATTTTAGAAAATATTTAAAAACTTTTTTTTACTAAAAGAAAAGTAAAATTTAATATTTAAATCTTGCTTATATAATAGTTAGTCGCCAAAACGTTTAGTGAATGAGCGATAACACTAGTAAATCAATGTCGGCAATGAGCCGACATACGAATGCTAAAGGTAAATGATATTAATATTTATTTATATATAAAATAATATTATTTAAATTGACATCATATATAATATTAAAACAAGCGAACATTTCACACTCAATTATATCATTATAAACAATTATATACGGCAATTATTTCACAATTGAGAATTGAATGTGTAGGCATAATTAGGTTTTTGCAGTGCATAAAGCGAAACCCGAAGCTTCCGTACAACGACAACGTTTAGTCCTTGTTTTGTAACGTTTGAAATTTAAAGGAAAACACGTCACGGGGTGAAAACGAACGACTCGTGTGATGTGTACAAAACACGAGCGGTTGATACACGGTTAAAAAGGGGGGGAGGAGTGAGGGGATCAGGGGGGGGGCATTTGAAACGCTTGAATTTCGGGTTAATGTACTGTTTGGGGGCGGGGGGGTTTGAATTTATCGCTTTCACAGGTTTTAGTATCACGTCGTGTGAATAATTATACGAAAACCCGGGAAACAATCCCATATAATTTATATGTTTGTGTAAAAGGTGGAACGTCAGTTGGAAATGACACGTTTCACGTTGCGCTCACGTTAACATGAATGTGTTGGTAAACTTGACTTCTTTGTATTGTGTCTAAATGTTGGTCAAAGGAATATATATATATATATATATATATATATATATATATAATACTAGAAATTTAGATAGTTGAGTCCGGTTAGTGTGACATTGGTAGGATTTAGTATTATGTTGTATAAATCGAAATGTCATACTAATAAGACTCAACAATCTATTGACTATACTTTTGAAAATATTTGAAATTTATATATTAAAACAAATTTATTAAATAATTAATCATTAAACATTTTTTTTTTCATACTCAAATATATATTGATACAATAATATAAAGGTTTGTATAATAAATAAAAAATATACTATTTTATACAAATTAAGTTGTAACGTTAAATCGAATTAAATAAAACTCGTTGTTTCTCAGTATTTTTAATAAAAATTATATTTATTAGTATGAAAATATTTTTCAAATAAAAACCACTATTAAAATAATAAAGAGGTTATCGTTTATTATTTTCAGTATAATTGATTTATTTCAACGCGTAATTTGATAGTCGAATCAAAGTGGACCGCTTCGAATCGATCGTTTTTCTTTATTTTTCAATCCGATTTGAAGCTTAAAACTGCGATATAATTTCTTATTATAAATATATAATTAAGTTAAATAAAATATCTTTATTTAATCAAAATAAAAACTTAAATTTGATAAAATATAAAATTCTATAATAAATAAAAATTTAAACATCGAGCGATCGACACGCGTACAATTTTATTTTAATATATTTTATACACAATTATTATTTGTATTTATGTAATTCTGTATTTAATAGCACACTCAGACAAATAACTTGTTTAATATTATATAGGTTGAACAACCTTCTTCAGATGCGGGAAGTTCATTTAGTCGACGGTTAAAAGCGGACGCTGAAAAAACTTCAACATTAGAACGATAACATCAAAAAAGAAAAACATTTTAGAGCTTTAATTTTAAAACCGTCACAGTATACGAATTATATTTTTACATCGGTATTTTCCAACCATTTATATTAAATATTTAATAATATATATATATATATATATATATATATATATATATATATATATATATATATATATATATATATATATATATTGAAAATCGTATATCAAATTTAATTTTTATGATATATGATTCCATCCCAAAATCCTGACATCTCAAAATCCTTATAACAAATGATCAGAGTCGTCCGTTTTTTTTTCTACTCCTTTGACACGTTTTACACGAGAAACCGTTTATACACGAATCTCGAATTCTATAACACGTGCATAAAAAAGGCATACACGGATTATACATGTATTAAATAAAATGTATTATAACGGGTTGATATGTATAATATTATATAATATTATATTAGCACGTCGTAACAGTGTTTGGTCTAGCGTCGTAACTTTTATCATAATCTAATTTACCAATATCATACATTACATGTACAAGAAGCAAAAAGTTAATGTGAACAAGGTGAACGAGTTAAGGAAAGATCGTTAAGTGAACGCGTCAAAAATAACTTCAGATAGTACAAAACAAGTTATTAAATATTTATTAATATATTCGAGCAATATATATATATATATATATATATATATATATATATATATATTCTCATACTAATATATTATTATATATTAAAATTAATTAATTTCAACTTTTGTAATAAATATCTTTACGATAAATTAATTTAAACCACGTGAAATGTTTCGAGTGAACGTTAATTAACTATCAAATTATCGTTAAAATTATTATACGTACTTTGAAAATTATTCTTATACATATCATCAAAATTTAAATTAATTGATGTACATAAGTCTAAAAAGAGATTTTATAAGAATTGATTAAATCAGATTTTTTATACAAAAAAATATACATATTTTATATCATTTTTATTGGTCATTTTATATATATATAGAAACATGTGAAAAATTCTAAGATTAATCGTCGAGGACAAAATTCTAGGAAATAGATCCATAGGCATATATCAAAATATGTGGATGAAGGATATCATATAATGGTTTTATTACACCTCAAAGGACATATTTTATGCAGCACTATCAACAGTCTTAAAATGAAAAAATCCTTATATATATATATAAATATAAAATTTGTTTATATTTGTATTATATAAAAATAAATAAAAAACGATTAATAATAAATGCGCGCAATGATCATATTAATCATTGTCCGTAGCAGAAAAAAATCCAAACAGATTATAATATCGGTTAATAATGTTTGAAGGGTTGCAAAAAAAAAAAATTTTTTTACCCCGGATTTTTTTTAATATTTTCAAAAAAAATTGCGTTCAATATCAACATTCATAACATCCGTTGCGTGTCATAAATCATGTACACAACATATTAAACGATCAAATGTCGCTATCTCTTAAGAGCCCCTAAATATATATTTTTTTTTCCTAAATATATTCGTAAATACTGTGAAATATTTCCAATTTCCGGAAAAATCGTCGGAATTATTCGTATAATTTGTACTATTATGAAATATGATATCGTTATATTTATTTTTTTATTCGATGTCAAATATTGAATTTCAGAATAGAAATATCTGCGTTTGACTTTTTAATAAAAGTTTTTTTTTCTCGTAAAAAATTAATTTAATAAACACAATATTCTATTAAAAAAATTATACATTTTTTATTGTCATTAAAATATTTTTTTTATTTTAAATATATATATTTAACAATTTTCATATATATTAAAAATAAAAGTAATTGTATAAATTTGCAAGAAATATTTTTTGATTATTTAATACTGCTTTATATAGTTTTAGATATGAATTATAAAATTATTGTGATAATTAACTAACGTTATCTTAAAAAAAAATGGTACAACTAAATTTAGAAATCAGAGAATATAAATTATTTATAAAAATTGAGAAAAAATATTTTTCACAATATTATTTTTATATAAATATTTATAAAATAGATACAAATTCATAAATATATTTGTTGAAAACAAAAACAAATATAATAAAACTGAATGTAAAAAAAAGTAAATAAATGTTAAAAAAAATAAATATAAACACTAAAAGGATTTATTTATTTTTTTATTAATCTTTTGTGGAATTAGAAAAAAATATGAATTTTTCGACTCCTCCCCAATATTTATATATAGTGTGCGCGTACAGAGATTATTCAAAGCGAATTTTTTTTTTAAAGTAATATATTATATTACTATAATAACTGTGATAAATTATAAAAGTTGTCGTTCAAGCGTAAAGTTTTTCATCGCTGTAAAGCTTCTTTGTGTCGGAAAAACTTTCGCGTTTTCGAAAAAATATACACACGTAAAAGACTGCGCGCTTTTTTTTTTGTTCATCTTTCAGCGATAAAGCTAACACACGCGTATATTAAAACATTTTCAGATTTTTTTTCAGTATCTCACGGCGGCCGTCGAACATAGAAAATCGTAAAATAATATATATATATATATATATATATATATATATATATATATATATATATATATTATAAATATCTCGAATAGAATTATAAACGACGTAATCTTGGAAGATTCTAGCCTTTTAAGAAATCCGTAGAACACAAAACGTCTACGAAAAAGGGAAAGAAAATTGGGAAGGGGGTGAAAAAGAAGAAGAAGCGTTCTCACTTTCCATGCTGAAAACTCGCCATCGTTCTGAAATGTTTCTGAAAAGATAACAAATTTCGCAAACACGACGTTCTGAAGCTGTGAATTTCTTCAGAACGTTTTGTCTCTATCTACGCCACACCTTTTTCACTTGGTTCATGCCATTAACCTTGCTATAACCGAAAGGGGTTAAATTTACACGAAATATGTTTTTCGGTTTAATTTGTCGCCATTATTTTGGAACAAAATTTTCTATTTATATAAAATATGATAAATTAATTCTTATATTTTTTTAATATAAGAAAAAAATTTAAATAAATATTTAATTATATGAAAATTTATTTATTTTTATTTTAAATTAAAATTTAATATCACAATTCAATTCTATGAAAAAATTGAATAATATTCATTCTATATAGCTGTATAAAATTATATAGTTCTAACACAAAAAAAAAAAAAATAAGCGACGGCTGAAAGCGATTAATATTTCAGACCGGCAAAAATAATTAATGAAGACGTATAGTTCGGTTAATAAAATATGAGGGGTTCACCGAAACCCCAGTGCAGTCGATATTAAAGCTCCACGGTAGGATAAAGGTTAACGCGCGACGCTTGTACATCTCTTTCGCTCGGCGAAAAGTATACATTTTCAGCTGAATATTTTCAGAATTTCGCAAACTTGCGAATGAAACACAGATATAACAAGCCCATTAAAATTCTCACGATTGAGTAATTTGTCCTTAAATTTAAAATAGGTGGGGAGGGTTGAAGGGGGAAGGATATTTCGTTGCGTTTCAAAATATTTCACGACTCGAATATTGAAGTTAACGACTACGCAATTATTTAATCAAAAAAAAATAGTATATATATATATATATATATATATATATATATATATATATATTTAAATATTATAATAATATACAAAGGTATATTCCAATGTTTACGATTCGAAAATTAATTCGCTCAATTTAGCATTCAAATTGTATGTTACAATGTTAACGGGAATAATTGAATAAGTGATTGCCTTTATGAATATTATAAAGCCGTATGTGCACGGGTATTCTAGACCCCGCGATATTACGTATTCGATCATGAATATTTTTACATTAATACGCGTTCGTTTTAATTTTGTATCGCGCGATCGTATCTCCGCGCGCTCTACGGCAGTGACGGGCTCGAATCTATAAAGTATCTCACGTACGTTTTAATAAATGTATAATAAAATCTAAATATTATACTACTGCGTAATACGAATTCATCTTTTTTATCAAATGAAATTTACATATCTAAATTTTAAATATTTTACTTTAATATAGTAATACTTTTTTTTATTATATCAATAATGTAAATTAAAATGTGATGTCATATATATATATATATATATATATATATATATATATATATATATATATATATATATAAACCGGTGACTTATAAAAAAATATATATTTAACTTTATAATATTATAAAATAATTCATAAATGCTTTTTAAGTCATATTTTACTTAATAACTCAATTAATATAATTTATATTATCCCATTTTATATATAAAATATACGAGATAAATTCCATAAATTTCATTAAATTATATAAATATTTGAAATTATTAATAATATTTAAATAAAATATGTCAAATAAATACGAAAAAGGATTGTGTAATTATTAATAACAAAAAAATAAATACAACGATAATTTTAATAAAATGTCTCAATTTTAAAAATATAATAAATATTCTCATTTACAAGGTGTGTGTGTGTGTTATAGTCTTATGAATGAAACTTTAAAAAAAATATATAGCAAAACATGGAACTACATTTTTATTCCAAAATTACGGCTCAGGTTGTAAAATGGGCTCTCATATGATAAACAATTCATGCGAAACAGAAGATAAATGGTCGTATTAACCCTTTCACTGCTATATGCGTATTCTCTAAATATATATTGTATATATATATATATATATATATATATATATATATATATATATATATATATATATATATATATATATATAAATATTGTATATACAAATGTAGATATAGCTTTATTTTTATATATATATATTAAATTATCTGAATAATTTATTTATTTTTCAATTAGTCGAATAAGCGTGTCTATTCAAAATGCATTACTCAAAAAAAATAAATAAAATAATAAAAACGGACGGGCACAAGAAAGCTTTTACATTTTCCGAAATAAGTAAACTGCCTAATAATAAAACGGGCAAACGTGTGTAGAAAATGCAAAGCGTTTTCCAGCGCAACTTTCTCATTTAAATATTTAAAAGGCTCCG
>JANIJI010000017.1:6217500-6305000 GCA_024500535.1 Leptonema lineaticorne
GCTATATTTTCGCACAAAGCTTCCACGTATAAATCTTTAGGTTTAATATATTCACAATATGAATAGCAATAATAAAACCGTAAAATATAATATAATATAATAATAATAGGTCGGATGATCAGCTATGCCCTGAAAAATATGATAAAATAATATATATATATATATATATATATATATATATATATATATATATATATATATATATAGTACATATATATAGTACATATATAATATATGAAATAGGAAAATAAATCTTTGTGAAAAAGCGAGGTTTTTCACTTATATAATAATACTGAATAATAATTTAATATATTATAATAAATTCTTTACACAGGCCGCAATATTCCGTAATGATCGCGAAAATATTTCAATAAAATTTCGACAATTGCTCAGAGACAGAGAGAAAAAAAATCTCTTAGTCATACGAATTTCGCAGATCAAGAAAAAAAAGCATAATAAACACTATTTATGATTTCAACATCAAAAAGATATAAGTACAATAAATATACATATGAAATCTATATAATTAATTATCAATATTTATATGAAACAACCTTCGACATTTTTATATAATGATTGATGTAAAATCTATAATTAAATTTACTATTGAATAAACTGCGAGCTTTCAAACTAAGAATATCGATCAAAAAAATATTATATCATTTATATTTTAATACAATATACATTTTTTTTAACATATTTTGAAAAATATTATCAATAAAAAATCGTATATTATATATATATATATATATATAAATAATTTGAAAAAGCTGTATCGTTTTTTTACATCATAAATAAAAATATTAATTCGAGGAAATGTATTGAACTAAAAGTTAAGTACGAGATAAGATATTCAACTACTTAAAAAAAAATAGATCAATATTTCGTTAAACAAAAAGAAAGGTTTTTATTCTGAAATAAAGCAGTCATGCATATAATTTAATATAGAAATACTAGAAATATTCTTACAAATAATTTAATAAAATTAATCTATATATTCAATAGAATGATATTATTATTATCATTAAAGGTTGACGTATTATTATTTATATAATTCAAACATGTGTATATATATATATATATATATATATATATATATATATAATGTATTGAATTCGATATTACAAATTGAATATTCAGTCAATTCACAAAGCCGATGAACATCTTCGAATTTCCTTTTATCTCGTTAGCGTCGTTTAAATGGCATAAAATCGATTATTAGTACGACGTCGTTATAACGTGTGAATTTACACGGACAAGATACGTATTTATCGAATGCGATATCCGTTATATAATCAATTATCCGACGTATATTCGTCTAATCGTCGACGTAATTCGATATTCTAATATATATATATATATATATATATATATATATATATATATATATATATATATATATATATATATATATTATTGTTGTACATAATTAATTTGTTACCTGAGGTCTGTCTGATGATGATAATGATTATTCGTTTGAACGCGGATCGCGGATTGAATATATCTGATATTACATATAAAAAAATATATTTGTAATTTATATTTTATATAATGCGATAATAAGAATTTTCACGACGACAAAATGTCGTTTCCATTCGTTTTTATTTATACGATAATATAGTCGTGTTGTTTTTCCGGTATTTTTTTTTTCGTTTTCGATTTCTTGTATTTTTTATTTATTTATTTATTTATTTTTTATCTTCTTCTTTACGAATAAATAAATGAAACGATTGGTTTAAGCCGCGATGGTCGGGAAAATAATTCCCATCTGGTCATGCTATATAAATAAAACATGTGTTTGTTTTTATTGCATATAATTTATATTATATATGCGTAGTGATTTTCTTAAACTATAAAATTCTTTATAAATTATACAATAGAATCGCAAAATAAAATGTTAATTTAACTTGTAAATATATCAAAACATAATTATTTTTCGTTTATTAGATTAAAAATTAATAATATATCGAATAAAAATTTTGCATTAATTTTAACTGAAAATCTATTACATGTTAAATATATTATTGATTGATATTGGTTTTTCTTGTCGATTTATTTTTCATTTTATAATCTATATATATCATTTTTTCTATAAGTAAATATTAAATTTTATATAATTCAAATTTATTTTTTTATTCATCAAATTCATCTTTTTTTTGTTAATTTAAATCAAATCTTTAAGATAAAAAAACGACGTTGATATATAAAATGCTGAATTTAATATTAAGAACATATCTAATTTTCAAGTTTCATTTTTTAATATTATATTTATCTTAATAATATATATTATATTAAATTAAATACAATTTCATTTAAACAATAAACACCACACATATCATATATTTATCTACGTATAAAAAGAAATAAATCAAAAGAACAAAAGTCCCGACCAAAAATTGACTGAACTCAGAACATATGGATGAATCACCTCAACAGTCAATAAAACGTCCATATATCACAAGCTTTCGTAGAAAGCTTTCCGTCGAAGTTTTCCTAGAGGACGATTTGATCTACGATCACGTTAAATAATAAGGGCGGTACGGAACCGCCCTAAATCAACCACCTTCCCGCCCTACAAATACACACCATCATACCCCCCCCCCGAACACCTCTCACATCACCTCCCCCCCCCTCGCCTTTAACAACGTATACGTTTTGTTGAAACTCGCACGTATTCACGCACTCGAGTATTGACAAACCACTAGAGACGAAATGAAAACGCTTTGGCTAGCGCGAATTTGAAACGAATCGAAATATTAATTTTATTCGAAAATGTCGAACGAGAGCACTTTAAATAATAATAATAATAATAATAATAAAGTACCGTACCGTTTTAAAATATTGAAAATCGATCTAAATTCTCATAATTTATCTCACATATAGGTACGATTTAATTCGATTATTCATATTTTATTTTTGTTGTAAATTGATTGATCGATTGCTACATATAAACTCATTGATCCACTTTAGAATAAATTTTATTATTGTTTCGATAATTATAATATAATATTTTTATATACAAAAATTTACCAATATTTAAATTTTATATAAACAAATTTTACATATAAAAATATTACAGCTATCAAAACAATAATAAATTAAACATAGAATTTTATTTTCCAATATTATTTTAGAAATTATGTATAGGCATAGAATTTTAATTTCAGCATTATTCAAAAAAAATACACATCAAAGCATAGTAAAATTATAAATTTAAAAACGTAACATTTTTATATATTAAAAAATATATATTTCATATATTTATAATACAATATACCGAAATTCAACTTCGCAAAATAAATTCAGCAAATATGTGAATATTTAATATATTTTTTTTTAATATTTTGATTTCAATCCTAACAATACCACTATTTTTTTTTATTTCATTTTAATACAAAACTTAATTCTGCTTAATAGCGTAAACAAATAAATTCTAGATATTGACAACAATAACTCGTTGTTTTTGATGTCTGAAACATTACTCGGTAATCCTTTATTTAATACTCCATTTGACTTTGTTTAATTTGTCTCCATAACGCTTTTATTCCTTGTGAATCTGAATGCATACTTCTAAATTACTATTTTACAATATACATTTATAAAATATAAATATATCTAATTAAAAATGTATATATATATTTTTTTTTCAAATCCCTGAGAAATTTAAAATAAACAAATACGCATCATATTTTATCAAAAATATAAATAAAACTATTAAACATATCAAATATTTAAACCGTGTTAATGTTGAATAAATTATCCTTAAATAACAAAACCTGTTTTACTAAAAACGTTACCGAAAATTTTCAAGCGTCGTATAAATTTGTTTGGCTATTATTATATTATATTATATTATATACTCTATTAGCTTAAGAAGTAGTTTACAATATGAAAATAGCCTTAATGCCCCTCCCCTCCCTCCACATCAGGCTTCACAACAAACTTTTAGCCGCGTTAAATATTTATCTAAAAAAAAAAAAAAAAGTTTTTAACTGATTAATATTAAACAGTTGAGCGAAAAGCGTGCGCACATTAAAAGTACTAATTTTTTCAATATTTCGAAGCGAAACTCGTAATGTTTCTCATTTATAACTTCTACAGCGGAAAAAAATACATATTTGTATATATCGAAACGTATATATATATATATATATATATATATATATATATGTATGTGTTATGGGCAATTTTCGACTAATAACCTTTATATAGAACAGTATTTTATATATGATAATGGTTTATAAATGTATTTTTAAATTGATATTTACGATGAAATATTTTTAATATATATATATATATATATATATATATATATATATAATAAAAATAGTACGAAAATATCGAAAAATGTCAACAACACACACACACACACACATATATATATATATATATACATATCTATAAATCTATTTTCTTCCATTTCATAACATTTCTTCGCTCTATTCGATTTCAGTTCGTTTTCATGCACACATCTTTTATATCCCTTAAAAGACATAAACTTCAACTGGAACACTTTGACTTCATATCTTTTCGCTTGTGTTTTTTTTTTCTTTCACCGCCCCGAAAAGAGGCTTTTTTTTATTCGAGATTACGCATTTTATATTTTTATTGAATTCACTTTTCGCGATGTGAAAAAAAAATACGTTTTCTTTTCGATTTAATATATATTTTTAAGCTTCGAAATAGGAACGTATCGTTCGCGTCGTTTATATATCTTAAAAAAAAAGCATATTTCAGGACTTTCTGTTAAAATACGATAACGTTTTGAATTTTTTTTTTACCTTATTCTTGTTATTATTATTATTTTTTTCATTTCTCATTCACTCGATCAATTTCCCAAAAGACCAGACAACCTTAAGACTGCTGGTTTTCTTTTCAGCAATTAATTCTTATGACTGAAATTTATTACTGTCCACAATTAAATAGCAAATTTTCCGCCATGGCAATCCATCATATTTTTTTCTAATTACCAAGATAATTTTATTACCATTTTTATGACAACTGTTATACAAAAATACATTTCAAATAATGAAAACCTTTTTTTAGAAAATATATTTAATATTATATTTCTTCATATACAATTTTTCAACTAATACAAATAATTAAAAATATTCCTTAACTATCGAAATTTATATAAAAAAAAAAGATTTATAGAGTGTATTTATAATTTATATTATCGTGCAAATATAATGAATTAAACTAAAGTCTTTCAAACTGAAACGAATTACTTTACAAATCTCGAAGTTTCAACGGAATATCTTAATTGTTTTGAAAGTAAACGTCTAAATTACTTAAATTCTGAAAAACAGCGAAAGTGAAAGGAAAAAAAACGGCTTAATAAAGAAATAAAAATCTTTAAAAAAAATAGATAGAACGTTATAATTAATATATAATAATATAATAAAATTAATTTTATAATATATAATAATATCTGAATATTATATAAATACCTCGCTGTCAAAACCAGAATCTTCGTTTAAACAATACAACATTTCAAACAGCATACTCCTCTATGATTACATATAATCATAATCTCCATCATCATAAAATCGACACAATTCCACCTAAATATACGCGAAAAAAAAAAGGTTTACAATTACTTTAATTATTTCGTTATTAACGTCTCGTTTTACAATACACGTTTTATCATATATATTATATATATTATATATAAATGTTTCTATTATAATTTAATTGTCAAAATATTAATCACTCGTTGTGTTTTTTTTATATATTTTATTTAAATATGTTATAATAAAATTATTAGCGTGACGGTTAAAGTGTTTAATATATAAAAAAAAATAAAATAAATAAAACCGACACGAGTCAAATAGACGGTTAACGCTACGACGTTCTGATGTAGACTGAAAGTGGCTACGAAGCAAAACGCTACGCTGCGTCAAAACCTTTACGCTTTTAACTCGATATCAACGTTTAAACTTTATCATTATCTCAATTTAATCGACAACTATTATATATATATATATATATATATATATATATATATATATATATATATATATATATATATATATATATATATACAAATTATAAAATATCCATTTTAATTATTCGATATTGTTTTTTAAATAATTTTTACTATTATTTCATTCTAATTTATCGATCGCATTTTTAAGATATATAACACACACACACACACACACACACACACACACACATATATATATATATATATATATATATATATATATATATATATATATATATATATAGTGTAGTATGTAATATTATTAGCAATAAAAAATATATGTAAATTTCAGAGATTTTATTAATATGTAACAATATTTTTTAATAATTTTTAAAATTTACATATATTAAAAAAAAATATTAAAATTTATTATAAAAATTAATCAATAGAAATTCATTTCTACTTTGCTAAACATAGAGTTGACGTAAAAAAAAAATATTTTTTTTACTTTTGAAAAATTAAATCAATACTTAAAATATCAAATTTATTAAAATGTATAATATTATAATTCATTGATTATTTGTATTTTTTTCAAATTTATATCATAATATATTAAAAATGTAAATAATTCATTTTTTTCGTTATCTACCTTCATTAAAAGTCTTATCAGGGATTTCCAATTTTGACAAACGCATCAATTTATACATTTCAATAGTGTATTATAATATATATATATATATATATATATATATATATATATATATATTGTTCTAATATAATATCTAATAATCCTTAACAAAAATGTCTACTTTTGTCCTAACAATTTACATCATCTATTAATAATGAACGACATTTTTATATAATATATAAAAACATAAATTATTATATAGATCAATTACATTTATATTCTATTTAAAAATATATTTTGAAAACACGTTTTACAAACTTAAACAAGTCTTTAATATGAAAGAAACTCGTTAAAGCTCATTTCGCATCTTTTAAAAAAATATATATATATATATACCATATATATTTATATATACGAAGCAAAATGAAAAACCCTCGCTAACTTTCTTCGGAAAAATGTTCTTTCCGATAATTATCCTCGGCGAAGAAGAAGATTCAACCACTTTATATGTGAGGATAAACACATTTTTCCTAACCGAAGCAGGCCGTTTAAATAACATATTTTCATGCCGTCGAGCGAAAGCTACTTGGGGTTAAAACCCTCGCGTTTAAACTGGATATCAATATTAGCTTTTATTCCCTATCGTTCTTAAAACCCTTTCGTATATTTTATACCGACCGTTACTTGTGTATATATTTTTTTTATTTATTTATTTTTTTTTTTTTAGTGGCGGAAGACGGGGGTTGAACGTTTACCAAATATTCCATCCGCTAGAATGTTGTGATGCATGCGAACATTTTCATTTTTACTTTAAGAGATCAAAATGTGACGAAAATAGAACAATTTTAATATACATATTTATTCAATAGTTTATTTTTATAGAATATTCATATAAATAATTAAATGTAATCAAATAATTGATAAAAATCACTTATAATAAAATATAACATTAAAATAATTGTCTCTTTATGATAAAATAAAAAATAGATATTAGGTATATATTAATGAAAAACATGATATAAACCGCTATTTTCCAGGTAAAATGCCCCAAAATGTAATTTAATATGTTCTATTACAACAAATACATAATTGTAGCCGTAGGATAAAGATTTCTTAGAACTGCCCTTAATAAAATATAATAGCTATAATTTTAGTTTTAATATATATATATATATATATATATATATATATATATATATATATATATATATATATATATATATATATATATATATATACATAAATATTACATGAATATTAAATCTGTATTATTTCATAGAATACGATATAATAATCCTTTATACTTTAGTTAATTTATATATATATATATATATATATATATATATATATATATATATATATATATATATATATATATATATATATATAATGCCAATAACAGTACATTTGAAAGATTCGATTGATCAATCTGAATATTCAAATAACTATACTGAAAATAAAATGTCTCAAACGCTAATAGCTTTGTCATGGATATTTAGAGATAAAACTTTCATACATGACCCTCCCTTAAAACATCATCCCTTATATATTGAAAAAAAAATGAAAGGGATTTCTGAAGGATATAAAACTACTATCTAAGCAGACTAAACGTTCTCTTTGTAGTTAAAGATGAAATTTAATATATACAACAGAAAGATCACACGAATACTATATATTATGTATGTTTATATTTTATAATGAAAAGAAAATATTTTTATCTTTTACAATATAAAATTCAGCCGTTGATCTTTTGTATATTTTCTCATTATTTTCCGAATATATATTAAGAAAAAAAATACGATACAGAGATTTTCAAACAATTTTAAATTTATCTAAAATATTGAATATATAAAAAAAAAAATTATAATAACCATTAAATAAAACGATATATTACTGATAAATAATGTTACAAAACTAATTTATTAACGTCTAAAATTGATAAAGCAATCTTATTACTACAATATGTTAGCAGTAAATCTTGGAGAAATTAAATAAACGACATTAGTTCAACACCGACGCCTTTCCAGAAATAAGTGAAATTCACAGAAGGCACCGCTTTTCTCGTCTGAGAAGCCTTTTCCCTGTTTTTTTTTCTTCTTCTTCTTCTCGCATTTTTTTCTTATTTTTTTTTTTTGATTTATTACGAGGCGAAAAATAATTTTTCATCCTTCGGTCTCGCGGCGAGAAATCTCGCTCTCGAGCACCGTGAAACGGGAGGCTTTCAATGATTGATTGTGTGGATATTTACTCGACTATTACGTTGACAACAATGGTGATGGAAGAAAAGATGCCATTTTCCGATAAAGGCTCCAAAATAAGCTTTCGTACGGGGCGAGGGGGGGGGCACAATTTTCGCAAACAATCGATAACGAAAAACTTACACGGTTCGTTTTGTCCTAATAAAAAATAATGCGTTCTAAATTTTTTTTTTAATTATTCCAAAAATATATAAAATATTCATATATAAATAAAAATACGATATTTATTTTAAAAAGAAACATAAAAATATGATTAAAATATTGAAAATTTACTGAAACAAAATTTTATCTATATAATTAAAAATTTTATATATCAAAAGTAAATTGATTGCATTGATCTAAAAAATAAAAATATAATATAAAATATTTAGTTAAAAATACGGAAAATAACCTGTTGATAATTCAGATCGATTTAACTTATAGACAACAGGTTGTGAATTTGAATCGTATTTCATTTGAATAATATTTTCAATCTATAAAAAAATATTTTTTTTCATTTAAAATATAAATATACAAAATATTTTATTTTATTTATAATTATAATAATTTTTTTTATGAATGTCAGGTAGTTTATATTTCAATATAATGGTTAAAATTTATTAGAAAAAAAACTATTTATAAATTGAATATTATATTTATAAAAAAAATATGCAATATATTTAAACCATGTTAAATAATGACAAAAATGATGATGTTTCAGTATTTGAAAGCAGTTTTAAATAATTATGACGTCATTATTTTTATTTTCTAATTTTGTATAAAAATATATCAAAATCCAAATTGAATAAAAATAAAATTAAAATATCTATATTATAAATGGTATGATCTGATAGAAGAGCGATTAATGAATGGAAAAACTTAATGTTGCCAAAGTTAAACTATCAAAACTAGCAGAAAACTCTTGTTATAATCTATTATGATAATAGTTAAATGTTTAAAATTTATAAAACAACAACCGACAACAATATTTCGAAACGATAAAACTTTTCTCAAATAACACAACCATATTTGGCGAAACGTTGTTTCTAGACTGCAAAACTAGCTCAGATCGAGAGGGGGGAGGTGGCCGGTGGGGGATGGAAGCTTTTTTAATAGTTGTATCGCGTGTTTTTCACTTCATCGCCCCAAAACTCTCAAATAAAGTCACCGCCACTTTTACTGCACAAGAGACTGCACAAGAGACAACGAAAGAAAAGAAAAAAGAAAGAAGAAAGAAGATAGAAGAAGAAAAAAAAGAAGACATCACCAGATCAATATCTCGGGCGAAAGTAAACGATTTCGCAAATTTATTAGTCCGTTTATGATCTTTTTATGACCCACTTAAATCTCATTTCTTTGGGCGGTTTTTTTTTTTTCTTTTCCTCTGCTAAACTCCCGCCGATTTTCCGACGCTACGCCCGCTTTTCTTATTCGACTTCCACTCGCACTTTGGCCATTAAACTTTTTTTTATGTCCGCAAAATGCGCGTACACGATCAGGAAGTGTTTTAAAAATTGACTCCATAAATATTAACAAAAATACAAACGTACATATGTATAAGGTTTTTTTTATTGCTGCCGCAACTTTTTTATTCATTATACACGTATATAACGTCGTATATACAAATATTGCATTATTAAAAAAGAAAATGGAACAAAGAATGAAAATGAAAATATGACAACGAACAAATCCACTTAATATTATATTACTAAAAAAAAATCACACATCTTCGTAAATTGATAGTAATTAATACAAATATATATATATATATATATATATATATATATATATATATAACAATTCAAAATGTAGATCCTTGCCATGTCAAAGGTTAAGTTCTATATGATTTCATATAAAATATTTCAGCATTTAAGATCCAATTTTACTTCGATTTTGACGGCTATTAGCGCAATAAATCATACTTTTTGCCTATATATGATTTTAACGCAACAAAACAATACTTTTTGTCGCGAAATTTAATATTTTTTTCTATAATTATCATTTCAAATTATTATTTTGATTTTTAATTTTAAATTCATTTCGGTAAAATCTAATATATAATAAAAAATGTAATAATATAACATACACGATTTACTTTATAAATATAAACACTGAAAATATCTCCAAAAATTTTCATATACATATAAAATAATATCTCAAATTATTATTATTTTTTAATTAATGAATATTTTGTAATAATTATAAAATATATTATCATATTTAAGTTGCATATGTTAAAATTTATATTATATATAATTTACATACTATACGTATAAATCTAAATATGTGTTTCAGAAAGGGTTATGAAGCATAATTTAGAAGTCATGTACATTGAATAATTTTGACATGAGTGAAATAATAATTAGTAGTTTAATAGAGATAATGATTTTAATATTGAGCCTATATATACATATACATATACTACACACACACACACACACATATATATATATATATATATATATATATATATATATATATATATGTATAGCAGTAAAAGTAACATAATTGGTTTAGGTTGAATATTTGCGAAAGTAGTTTTAGTTTATAGCTTTAAAACGTAAGTTAAAGTCGTATACATACCATACTTTAACGTGAAATAAACGATAAACGTATGTAGTGTCCCCGATTCGAAGCCCAGAAACCCATTGGGTCGCACTCCAAAAACTAATTTACAAAACGTCTAGAGCAAGTGATGAATTGCACAGAGCTCAACTTGCCACTTTCTTCTGTGACAACGTTTACATAAAACTTTATCCATTGAAAGTAAAACAACGACCAGCTAACTACCCTCGAGCGCCGTTTCGGAGAAGCCTTCAAAATCTCACGGGCTGAACAGTCCATTTTGAATGAAGTGGAAAATTATTATCGCCCGTCTAATATTACTTTATATTAAATTCGTCCTCAAACATATTCGATTATACTAGAGAAAACTAGTTAATTTACTCCATCTCCCCGTAAGCGATGATTCTATTCTACCGTGACGCGTTTAAACCTTCGTCGTTTTAATGAAACGAACTTTCGAAATACTTTAAAATTTGATATTTCGAAACTTTTTCCAACTCCCTGTGAACAAACACATACGGCGATAATTGAAATAATCATGCGATTCGACACCAAAATGGACACGCGTTTGAAGTTTTCGCTTCGTCTTTGAAATTAACCCTTTGCACTAGAGACGTTTCTTCAAACTTAAAATTATTATAAAAGATAATTAATGTACGCTTTTATATTTTAACATTTTATACATCTCTGATGTTTAGTGGTTTTATATAGAATATATAGATTTATTAAACAAATTTCAAAACTCCAAAAAAAAATAGTTTACAACACTTTCAGATTTTTTTAAACACAGTATATTGAGGTATACTGATCTACATAATTGTTTTATCATTCCGTGATAATAAGGATTACAAATTTTAACTTTAGTAATCCTTCTGACAAAATTGTCAAGTTTAAACCAAAAAAAATCAAAGTTTCTTGGTTGTGAACTAATTTAAGATAATGAAATCTTCTCTTTATTTAAAAGAGTGTCATATAATACTTCATAGTATAATTCAGAAAGAGTATTGGAATTCGTAACACAGAAATTAATATAAATAATCATTGACGAGCATCGAGTTTTCGCATTAATCTAAGTGATAACCGAACGGCACCCCTCGAATGGAAAGAGTTAATCACATCCTGTTAAAAATTCGCATTAAATATATATATATATATATATATATATATATATATATATATATATATATATATATATATATATATATATATATATATATATATATATATCACATTTATAATACGGAGGCGGTTTTAAACGAAGAATTTTGATCAATTAACGTTTTCATGTACGAGAATCCTCGGAAACTTGGTAATAGATTCCCGGAGGTTCCGCAAAACATAAATTAAAAACTGCTACATTATTCTTCGTTCTCTCTGCTCGTTCCCTCTAATTATTATATATGATGGTATGTTTTAAACGAAAAATACACGAAGTTTGTGGAAAATGAAGATAATAACTATCTTGTTCAAACTATATAAAAGTGGTTCTTGTGTAAACTTTATATTCTCTATTTATATTCTATAATTTGCAAAAGTGAATTCTGGTTCTCAAAAAAAAAAAAAAAAAAAAAAAAATTGAACAATAAAACTATCTAAGATTATAAATGAAAAAATTACACAATAGTGTTAAAAATGCATTCTAAATTATTAATATATTAATAATTAAATCATACAATATTATTTTAATACAAAAATAGCCAGCATTTCCTATATACTCATTACTGAAACGCGCAAAAAAATATCTGAAATTTATACATAAAATTAAATATTTCATACTATAATAAAATAAACCCAAAAGTATTGTTTGTTTGTTTTCATAATAAAAATACAAAAATAGATCATAATAGTTTTTTCTCTACATATTAGATTTTCATCAAAAAAAATATATATGATTAAAAATGTTATATAAACAGCTTATTTCTATATTCAATTTCATGAAATGTTTTGAACGATCCAAATATTTATTTTTATACGCAATATGAATCGAAACTATGATATGTATGTAGAAATAATAAGACGAATTCAAATAATCTTTGTCGTTTTTATTCGTCTCACACAGTAAATAAGAAAAAAAAAAGAATATTTTCGTCGTCCGTATCTCGAAATTCGTTCCTCGAATCTTTTCGTCAGAGTTCAATATCTGTAATAGGACCATAATACATTAACGATTCAAATCCCGCTAGAGCAAAGGGCACGATGTGTCCCTTTTCTGAGAATATCAAAAAGAAAAGGCTAGAGGGGGGTCGTTCGAAATTGGTCGTCGGACATAACACGAATAAAATAAAATAAAAAAAAAACTTCAGCTTTTCCAATGATAATATAAATCTTTTGCCCATAAAAAGAAAAGAAACGTACGAATGAGATCAAAATTCGGGGAAGGGGGAGGAAAGTGGAAACAAAGTGGCTCCCCATCTATAAAGGAGGGGGGAAGGAAGAGATGAAAAAAAAAATAAAAAAAAAATATAAAATAAGCGGAAACACATTTGAAATTCCATCCAGGCTTCTAAATAACTTAAGCGTTATCCAGCCGTATATCCTCGACAGAGGTCCGAATATCGTCGATTTAACGGTGTTTATTCGATGAAAAATATATATACGCCCTTATATATATATATATATATATATATATAAGTTGAGGGGGGAAGGGAATGATGGTGGTTGGCGGAAAGCGCTATGGTCAGGAAGCTCGCATAAAATATTCAAATGTTAGCCTGTATATAAATTGACCGCACGAATAGGATAAAAAGCTTATCTACGCAGAATGAACCGGACAACCTGATCCGATCGGAAATGAAGCGAAACAGGACGGTTTCGAATGTCAAATTCGCGAAATTCTCATCCTTCTAACTCAACAGTATCGGGATTTTCTTCGTGATTTTGAATTAATCAATCAATGTCAAAAGTCGAGCGAAGTTTTATATACGTAGATTGTTATTATAATGTTCGGCGTTGTCGCGAAGTGCGTTAAATATATTAAGTTGGCACTACTGCGTCTTTCGCCCCATTAGGAATTATATATTATATTATACTAAAGATACATATCTTTGAATTTACGAAATGGCGTAGAACGATTATTAGCTATTACTAATGAAAATATATTATATATCGTCTATAAATGTGATTTATTTGAAAAAATATATATTATACATAATCTGTTTCTTTGTGAATTCAAAGAGCGTTTCAAAATATATAATATTAATTGCAATTATTGCATTATTAAAGTTTAATTAAAAATCTCATGTTACTATGTACTTTAATAATCAATATATTTTTAATATTTAAAAAATTTTCAAAACATATTATATTTAGAAATATAGTAGATTGTACAATTTTATATTAATATACAAATTATATCATGAAATTCCAAATTTTGATAACAATATAAAATAATTATATCATAAAAATGAAATATAAATTCGTAATATTTTCATAAATAATATTTGTTTGTATTTTAAATAATTATTGCATCAAAACATAATATTTTATTTGATTTATATAAAAAATATTACATCTGCAGATTTTCTTTTTCATTTCTATTTATTGTTAATTTAATTAATTAAAATAAAATTTTTATTTTAACAATAGAGAGATTTTTTGATGAATTTTATATAAACTAATAATATTTTTTCAATATATATTCACATCAAAAAAAACAAATTGTTTTTAATGATATAAAAATATAAACATTCATATTGATTATTTTTTATTAAATATATATATATATATATATATATATATATATATATAATATTATATTTCTTATTTTTCATGTTTAGATTTTATATTTCAGAGAGACATCTATTAGTGCAATCTAAATTTTTTATAAAATAATTACAGTAAACTTGAATTTTACATTTATCAAACTTAAACATTATTTTTTTTCTATTTATAAAACAAAAATGATTTTTAATATTCGATAAGCATTAAAATTCAAATTTGTAAAGGACATAAGAACAAAATAAACAATTTACAAATGAAAAAATATGATTTATTTATATTTACAACTTCAATAACTTTCATATAAAAATAAAATATATTTTTAAAGTATGAGTCGTAAATGTTTATAATATATATATGGTATATATATATAGTAATAATTAATTTCGATTAATAAAAATTCATAAAAGAATCAAAATTTTATTTAAAAATAAAATATTAAAAATAATATTATTACAATTTTGAAATTTTAAAATTATATTTATAAAAAAAATGAACATAAAAGAATGAATTGCGACCAGATGACAAGTGCAATTGTACCGACCGATGTATGCACACCTGTAGGCTCTCTCTGGTCAGTTGCGCGGTGTTCGTCGCGGCGCTCGGTCGGGTCGTTTCGATGTCCGCTTAACCGACAGAGGGGGGGGGCATAGCACCCCAACACTTAACTTTCATAGACGATTGCGTTTATTTCACTTTTCAAACTGTACTATCTTTGTCGACATGAGGATTCCAAAGTGGTTCAAAAGGTTTGTAATTCAATGATTTTGAATTTCCCGCGCAACACGATTACGTTTCAAAATGAAAAACCGTTATACTGAATATTTTCAAAATATTTAACAATACAAACTATATTTATAATATATATTTATATATCATTACAATGTTTTGTAAATCATTTTTATTACACATTTTTAAATATATTATACAAATATCGTATTTGAAAATTTTTAAATATTTTTATGCTACATAACCTCACTTTTTCCGACGCCATTTTTGTATTTATACGATGAAGGTTTTTTTTGGAAATGTTAATCCTATTTACATATTATATAAAACCTTTTACATATTACAACATAATCTTAAAAAAACAAAACGTAAGCTGTAATTATTACTGAAATTTTACCACCATTATATTCCGATTCATTTCTCAAATGTTCAGATTCTCTTTGTAATTTATTTGATTGTTACAGTTCATTCTGAATTATTTATGACATATTTAATAATAATATATACTTTTTATTGCACATAACTAATTATTTATTTTACAAATAATTTATGTTCACAAATATAAATTGTTATATCAAATTTCGTATAAACACTACATTTGCGTACATACCATTAATTACATAATAGAATTTAATAAAAATCAATTTATATAATAAATAAAAATTTTCTTAAAAAAATCAAGTAAAATTTAGAATTTAAATCCATATATGTATAGAGAACTCATCACCAGGTTCAAGGCTAAAATTTTGGTTATAACAGTGGAAAAAACTAACATTAGCCATTCTCATTCCAACAACAACAAAAAAAGACGCTGCCGTTTACAATGAAAAATCGCGTATAATAATCAATCTCGTTTTTTATAGTTTTTTTTCATTATATTTATTTTTTTCTATGAAATTTATTAATTGTAATTTATTTCAACAGGAGCCTTTGTGGGTGAGTTTTCCTCAAATTTTGCTAGTTGCTATAAATATAATTATAAATTTTATTACATATTTTTCATGAATATTAATTATAACATTAGCATGATATCGTATTTGAACGATTAGAAATGTAATAGTATTTAAATATGCTTTAAAGTGCACTTAATGTTTTGCTCAAATTCACCTGCATGTTTTTATTTTTATTGCGTAATCTTCAACTATAAGTACAATTAATACGTTTCCCCTATAATTTATAAACAAATAAAATAATCGTATTATTTTTTATATAAATTGTTTTCCGCTAGTTAAAACGAATATAATTGATTATGGAATTATTCCTATTACAAAGCGATTAATATAATATTTTGTTTATAACCTTAGGTGTTTCCTTTTCTCAAAATCATACCTCAAATTCTTTATTACTTTTATTTCCATTAGTCAATCAGAAGGTAAACAATCCACGGCCTGCGAACCATTATAATCTTTAATCTCTCATATTAATTTCAAAAAACTCGCAAACATTTTCCAAATATAAATAAAATAATACAATTAACACATAATTTAGTATTTTACTTTTCGAAGAATAAAACGCAATAAGATGGTTTAATATTAGTTATAATTATATTTTTTGTCATTTTTCTATCTAAAACTATCTTTTCATTTTTGAATCACCAATTTCTCAGATTTTTTTCCATATAACATTTTCCTTCATTTTTCTTAAATTTTTTGTCTATTAGAAAAATATAATAAAATAAAGGTTTTTCTACTCCTGAGTCGATTATTTTGTAGCCGTTACGGTTCAGATTTCATGACCAATTAAAAAGTATTACACGTTGATTCCTTCATTTTATATATATATATATATATATATATATATATATATATATATATATATATATATATATATATATATATATTGTACATTTTATGTTTTACGGTTCAGCTTTTAGTTATAAATATATGAAATATTATTATCTAGATATCATCTAATAATACCAACAAAAATAAATATTAAATTTTTAGCATAATCATTTTATTTAAAAAACTCAAAAATATTTATTTATCCATTTTTTTCAATAAAATATCTTCTAATATCTAATATATCTTTAAATAAAAGATCGTATTCTACAATTAGAGCATTGCATGTAATCAGATAAACATATAAACTCATTAACTGTATTCGCGGTGTATATAATAAAAAATAAGAAAAAAATATATATAACACCATAATTTCTTGAAAACCACTCTGAACTCGTATATCTTTGTAAAATATAAATTTATTTGTTTTATTATAAATATACATGTTGATTTTTAAATTTGTTTTCTAATATCAATTTTACGACAATATAACAAAAATTTCGTTTTCAATTTTTATTTCAACTTTCTAGCTCCAAAATTAATATAATGATTAATTTATTTCCATTCAATATTTTGGCCGTATCAGAAACTCGACATAAACTTTATCCAAAAGACTAATTTTTATTTATCATTATATAATATAATATTCTTCTTGTAATAATAACTAAAATGGTGTGCAAAGTTTTCTAAATTGATTTTTTTGAATGTATAAAATAAATTAAGAATCCATATATTTACAATAAAAAGTATTACTTTATTTACATATTACACTAAGAAGCTAAAAAAATGTTTATTCACAAAAGCTACTATTACCTATTTAAGTTTCACGCGTATATAATTAAATAATATTAATAATTATGTAAATAAAAAATATAATTTACTATAATAATTTACATTATTGATCAAATAAAGAAAATTTTAAATTAAAATACATTTCCCAAAATTATATTATTTTATTTTTAATCTACAATAATGATCACATATTATTTGTCAAAATATCCCCTTCCGATCTTTTTGTTTATCGAGATATATTTTATTTTTAATTTTAATGAATAGATTTTTCAAATGTCATTTTTTTTTATTTTTCCTTTCTTTTATAATTTTGTCGAAAATTAGAAAGAAAAACATGCAAACTCTCGCACAATATTGAATCACTTTCGCTGTCTAAATTCACCGCTATTCAGTCTCTTTTAATGTTTCGCCAACCTTTTTTTCCGGTCTAAAAAAGACGATGTATTATTTACAATTCGTGACAGAAATGGCGTTGAACCAGCATTTTGTATTTCAATCGAATTACCTCTTTGTGCAAACACAAGATTTTGTTCACTTTTACTTTGAATAAATTTGTTTATCGCTGATTATTCTTCCATTTTTTTTTATTTTTTTTTTAATTTTCGCTAAAATCTTTTCATTTTTACAGTTCAGCGATTAGTATTAGATTCAACGATTAGACGTTAATACGTACTACTTTTTTATTTTACAAAAATTGAATTTAAAATAAATACATTGTGCGATATTATAAATCAAAATATACTTAGATTATGATATTTATTAAATTATAGTATTTGAATAACTGAATGTTTAAGTTTGCTTTGAACTATTCTGAGAGTCAGAATTCAAACCTGCGTTGTCGTCGCTTTTTATTTAATAAAATATGTTAATAATAATATTAATTTAACATAATCATTTCAATTTGAAAATATCGGTTTTTCAAATATTAGAAAAAAAAGTGATATTAAAATTTGGGCACAGATATATTTTTTTAAGCACAGTTACTTATATATTATAATCACAATTATAAAGAAAATGATTTCTTAACATTTCAAAAATAAAAATTGAATTTTTCAAAGTATATGGATCAAAAAAGGATCTATATAATTAAAAGATAAAATTAGCAAATATATATGTTAAGGAATTTTTTGAAACTCAACATTTATCATTACCATTTCATTTTTTATATATGTATTATACATTCGAATGCACATTTTGCAAATGTTAAAAACACCTGTCACCGTTAAACATTTCGGTTATATGCCGGTCACATATGTATAATATATATATATATATATATATATATATATATATATATATATATATATATATATATATATATATATATGTTATTTTATTATACCGATTATTGTCACAAATATAACGTGCTACGACCACGCTTCATATATAAAATTGTTCACAAAAATGAATTATTACACGTTTGACGAAAACCAATCCGACTTCAATTGAGACACATTATATACATCTTCTTATTATTATTTCACAACATCCTCATTACGAGACAAAAATATCGCCATTATTAAATAGTAAAACGTGCCCATCTTAACCCTATTATTATGTATATATAGCAATTTTCTATTTAATTAAATCTTCCTCTGAATATTGTGGACTTTTCCTTTTTTCTAAATTAAATTTTTGGTCGACGTTAAACTGACACCTTGATGTTTTTTTTATTATTTTAGATCGAGATATTTATGATGCAATGTATTAAATTTTGTAATTTTAAAGTTTTAATTTCGAAACGCAATAAATGTCAACTATTTCGATTATTTTATATCTATTGAATTCTACTTTTTTTTTTTTTACAAAATATGCTTTTTTTATAATCTTATTTTTTCACATTACTTATTTTATTTATCAATTACAAAAATTAAACTATAATACTGTCGAATTCTTATAAATTGCGTTATTGCAAATATTTTTCTTTCTGAAAAACAGTTTATAATTTAAAGGTTTAATTTTTATATGTCAATGTTTTTTATCAACATTTTTTAAATACGCTATATCATTAAAATGCTAAAAAAAAGCACATAAACAAATAATAATGATAATAAAGCATTATGTATTAAATTGAAGGTTAAATACAAATCATTGTGATTTGATTCGCGAAAATTGGATTTTTAGGCTGAAGGACATAAATATTGTTTCGCATTCTAATACGGGGTCAAGTAATAATATATTTTTATATATTACTAAGAATGTGTCAAAATATATTTTTACATGTGTATAATAAAAAAAACATTTAGTCATATATAAAACATAAGTATATGTTAATAACCAAATTTTTTCCTTTCCTCTAACTGTATTTTAGAGGAATTAAATTCAAAATGCAACAAACATAAAAAAAATAAAACTAATATAAATTAACACAAATAAAACTTCAAACCAAAACTGACTTTTTTTAGTAACTGAGTTAAAATATTAAACTGTTTATTATTTGTAATATATATTTTACATAATTCTATGAAATAGTATAATACGTATACTTTTTTATAAATCTAAACTTCGAATATTTTATGAAATAAGATTCTTATATGAAGAAAAAATTATAACTATCAAAATTAAACATTTGTTGCTTTAAAAAATATTTTTTATGCATATTAGATAATAGTAAATTGAGTCATATCAAATATATTATTTAAAAAATATTGGATTACTTAATGAAAAACTTATAATATTTGAAATCCAATAAGAAAGTTATTGAATTTTTTTTTATAAATATCAATCTAGTTAAAAAAGACTCATTGCAAAAGTAAAACATTGATTCGTTATACTTAAAAAATATATGACATTTTTGAAAAAGATTTAAAAAAAAACAACGTTTAAAACCAATCGACAGATTTAGTATTTCAACGTCAATAATTATCTATCGCATATAAAAATATAAGCGAATAGTTCGCTATTTGACCCTTCGATATATATAATAATAACAATAATAAACAATAAAAGAAAAACAATATCAAGAACAACCATATTATGCACCGGCTGTTTCGTTTAACGTTTTAAAAATAAAAATAAAAAAAAACTACGTACATTTATTTTTATTGTTATTTATTATTCGTTCTCGCCGGAACTACGGTAGATGATTTTGTGCCATACCTGGTTCTAGAGTCTCGTTCCAATTTATCGAATGAACCATCGTCGTCACCTGTAATTGCTCTCCTTTTTATATTTCGATGAACTCCATAATAAACGACAATACAACATCTTCTAATGATTTATTTCTTATATAAATTTTACTTTATATATATATATATATATATATATATATATATATATATATATATATATATATATATATATATATATTTGTAGTTTTTTTCGTCTACTTTTTTCTTTTTTTTTTGAAATACAGTCACTTTAACGCTTTTTGTCGTACGGTTTTTCGTTCTCATTACTGTCATCTCTTCCTAGTGTTTACAAAATAATACTTAAACGGTTACAGTTAACTCTTTCCGAGACGTTTTCGAATTCGAATCTCGACGTATAGAATTCTTCCTTTAACATATATTGTATAATATATATATATATATATATATATATATATATATATATATATATATATATATATATATATATATATATATATATATATGAAAAAATCATGAATATTTAACAAATTCTTCAAATATACGACTAAACGAACGTTATTACACAAATGTGAAAAAAAACAATGTATTGGTTGCATTTTGTTACCGAGTTACTTCATAATAATTAGTATTGTTCTTCACGCATGACTCCTTTTTGTATCTCATTCCTATGTAAGATTCTATTATTTAAAATGTTATCGGACAAAATAAATTAATAACAATATGATTAATATACTTCATTTTGTATTTTACTATATATACATACATACAATAAATTGTACTTTATTATTCAATGTTCATTAATTTTGCATATTATTTTGTACAAAAATTAACCGTTTACAACACAGCAAAAGTTACAAGAAGATAAAATACAAATTAATTTACTAAAATATAATGAGAATTGAGATATATTTTTTATTTTAATTTTTAGAGAATTTTTTAATGTTTTTAATTATTTGTTTTCATATTTAAGATTTTATTTCTTTAAAAAAAAACTAACGAAAACTTTTTATTTAACATTTTTTATTCAAACCGAATTAATTAATATTTTTAAATGCCGATATAATTTAATTCGATGTTATTAATATAATTAAATAAAAATATAAAATGATAAATTGAATTTCCAAATTACCGGTATCAGTTGTCCATTTAATATAAGTATATATAACCTTTGAACTATTCGAATTTCTCGTTTGTTTAAATCATCGTAAATCGCACAAATAACAATCATATAATACATCTATAATATTTATGACATACCGTTTTAATACTGGCGAAATTTTCTATATAATTTAGATATTTTATATAATAATAATAAAATGAACTCTTCATATTTATAAAATAACAGTAATAATACGTCGAAATTTTCTTTATGGCATTTATAAAAAAATATTATACAACCCGTCACGAAAACTTTTTTTTTATTATTATTTTTTACGTCAAAAAATAATCTTGTTTTTATTCAAAACACAAACAATCGTCCCACAATCGATTTCTTTTATACCACTTATCGATTTAGTGATGATACAGATTGAAAAGACGGCGCTTTTGACGATGTTATTCTTTCTTGAGACGTCTCTCTTCTCGATAGAAAAAGAAATAAATAAATAAAATTGGAAATATTAAAAATAAAAAGTAGAAAAAGAAAAAAAAGTGTGAACGTTCAAGAAATGTGGGTCGTTCTACTGGAAGATTTTATCGGCCATCTTTTTCATCCACGAAATAATCTAATTTTTATGAATTTTTATCATAATAAGAGACCTATAATGTCTTTATTATCGTATAAATATATTTTAAGATGTTTGTATATTTTTACAACTTAAATCTCAATAATCGGCAATATTATCGGAATAATATTTAGTATAATAATTCATCTAAATACTTTTTGATAAAAAGATATATAAAAATATAATTTAAGGTTTTAATATATATTGTTTTTTGATTAAATACAGAATTTTTTTAATAAATGATACCTTTAAATAAATAATACCTTTTAATGCTAATAAATGAATCTATATATTTTATAATTAATTTCATATCTTAAGTTTTGAAATTTGATAGATAACATTTTTAAGGATACTTTCAAAGAATTTTAACTACGCATGCGTCTCGATTACAGCATAAAAAATATTCTCAATTTCAACCCTAAACTAATATTATAATCGATATATATTATTTTATATATAATATACATTATTTCAATTTTTTATTAATATAACACAATATTGTATATGTAATATATAATTATACAAAATGACTTGAATTTAGTGTACAATTATTTTGTTATTGATATTACGCTTTATTTTAAAATAACTATTGCGGTCAGTGACCGAAAACTCTTTTACATAATTAACTAATTGAAAATATATGTGTGTATGTATATGTTATAAAATTTTATTTCGATTATTATTTGTTAATTGGAACATTTTTCAATTTCATTACATTAATATATATATATATATATATATATATATATATATATATATATATATATATATATATATATATATATATATATATATATATATATATATATATATATATATATATATAATTTAATATGACAATATATTCTTATTCATCGCTATTATATACTGGAATAAAACAATCCGATGAGCTTTTTCGCTGTTTATTTAACACGAGACTTTGTTTCCAGTGCATTTATATATATATATATATATATATATATATATATATATATATATATACATATATATATATATATATATATATATACATATATATATATATATATATATATATATATATATTATATATATATATATATATATATATATATATACATATATATATATATATATATATATATATATACATATATATATATATATATATATATATATATATATATATATTCTTTTTAAAACTGTGTTATTATTTCTTCTTCACACATTGTTGAACACGGCGTTCATTTATAAATATTAATTGCGGCAAACCGACGTTATTTATTGTGTGTGCTTTCATGAAGCTGAGTTTTGCGCGACGGTAAAAAAAAAATACAGAGTCAAAGTACATACATTATTAGTCATCTAGTTGCAATCAATTTTTACTATTGTGTAAAAATTCTATATACAAGTTAAATATTAAATATAGTGTATTATTTATTTTTAAATATATTATCGTAGTGAAATATGTATGATGGATATGGTAAATATTTTATATATGGTATATAATATGTGAATTGTTTAAAAACTAAACGATTTAATGCAATATAAAATATATTAGTCTGATTATATTCAGAAATACATTATTATTTGATGACAAAATTTCATAACATATATTTATTGAAAACTTATATTATTACTAAATAATAATATACACTATATAAATCAACATCATCACGGATGATCTACTATAACGATCTTTTTTTTATATATATAATTTAATTCGTGTATAAAAATAACGGTTTTATTAAAAAAAAAGAAATATTCGATCGTTAAACGGTGTGTACCATTATATATTATTTCACAAACTGGAGTTCAATAGCGTTCTCGTTATACGTTACATACAAAAGCTATTTATTCCGCGTGAGAGAGATATATCGCCATTGTTTTTTAATCTTCTCCGTAAGTAAGCTTTTCTACTAGTCAAAGAAGAAAAAAAGTTCGAAGCATATATATATAGATTTTAATCTTTTTCACACACTAAATTATTCATCAGTCATAATAACGTGCGCATATGTAATTTTACAGTTACGTTGAATATCTCTTGTATAAAAATTTTATCGTTATTGACTATTTAGATATATACAATTTTTAAACTTAACTCAAAATATCTTAAAATAAGCCCTTTTATATTTATAAAAGTATTATAACTATTATTATGGAATATATAAAAAAATATTTAACCACAAAATTCCCACAAACGGTATCAATGACCCAATTTTTTTTATATAATATACATACTATAAATTCTATTTTCCCAAACTATCAAGCTCTAATTATATTTTTTCAATTTTAATTCTTATAAGAACCGTTGCGGATGAGTTCGTTTGCGACAAGTGGGTCATTTTAAATATAAAAGTTTATGAGAGTGTGACAAATTACATGTTTTTCTTTTTCAAATGACGATTTTAATCGACATAAATCCACACACAATTCGATTTTAATATATTTTTTTTTTTTTTACTTTCAGAGATCGCTCCGATCGTCGATGCAGCGATTCGCAAGCTGTTATGTCTTCGTCGGACACTTTACGAGATAATCTGTCTTCAAGATCAGATCATTTCAACGATCCAATAAGAACCGAAGAGCATAGAAGAGCGTGCGCCGAATTCTGCGCCAGAAGATCCTTGGGACCGATAAAAGAAAACTATCCGACGATCAGACAGAATCATTACGATATACGTAAAAATGACGAACAAAGGACTCTACCTGAAAAAAAGAACAAAAGGTACTCTTTACCGGATACGACTATATATCATTCTGAATTTACATCATCCGCGGCTCCGCACATACAAATATCGTTCAACAATCAACTTCAACTCAGATCGAGCAAAAGGTCAAAAAATCCAAACAGCAGTTTAACGTCCACGTCTCCTGATCTACTTCCACCGCGTTTCATGCGTAATAGACACGTGGACTTTGATGATTGTGATAATCCTTCGTCTCCTCCGACCGATTTCTTCAGAGACAATTCGCTGCCTTATTACGACAAAGAGAATTCGACGTTCGACGTAGAAATTCTGAACGTGCCCCAAACTCCGCGTTCAAAGAAGAAAAAAAGGAGAAATTCAAAAAGATCGCCAACATCCGAGATCAGGATCGAAAATGACGTCTCCAATCTCGAAAATGTGCTGGGAGAATCGCAAGATTCGAACAATCGGAAGCGTTTAGACGACGATGACAACACGGATACAGTGGATGCTCAATTCGGTTCGGCCGTGCGGAAATTGGAACAGGTGAGGCCTGCCTAACTTCAAAATGCCATCATTGTGTCTTTTTATTGTTATATTCGGGTATTTATATGTATTCGATTAAACTTTTTTTTTCATATAATTAAATTTCGCAACGATTGTATCGATATTTTATTGTCGGTTCTCTTTTTTTTGTATTAATCTATTTTTATTGGGAATCGTTTCGAAATATGTCATTCATTTATAGTATTATTTTTTAATCATTTCCATTTATATAGACATCAGGTTTTAAATAATATAATTAGGATTATTTATAAATATGTTTATTTGAAGAGAACAAAGAAACGTTAAATTTCTAAGAAATTAAAAAATCATTATTTTTTTTTTATTTTATATGATAAATGTAAAAAAATATTATTGACGTTATTATAGCTGTCCAAACAACAATATTCTCAACACTAAAAAAAATGACTCAGTCAAAATTCTTTTTTTTAAATATCAAATTTTACTCCATTATAAATCATTTATACATATTAAATTAAATGCTAATATTTCATGATTGAATTTTATCATGTTTTTGTTTTAGAATCTACCAATATTTTGTTTTAAATACTTATTTATATAAAAATTACAAATTTTTTATTTTTATTTTAATATAATAACCATTTTTATTTTCAAGATGTGTCAAGTTGTCAAAAATTCTAATTGTACGCATTTTCGAGGTATTCCATTAATAAACTACAGAACTCTAGATATTGTAAATGTCAATGTTGACAAAGATAAAAAAAATATATGGCACCACGCAACATGGAATAGTATTCCAGTTTATATCAAAAAATATCCAAAACAGAACCTTTTGATAAAAAGTGCTATAAAAGACATTCCTGTAAATCGGTACACATTTACAGATATCGATATATTGACGTAAGTAATAATATTTTTGTCTATGGTTTAATATTGGATCATAAAAAATAAATAATTCTTTCTTTTTTAATACAGCACAATCCGTCATTCTAATATACTATTATTAATGAGTATTTGCTGTGAAGAAAATACCAACCTTTTCACTATATTTGAAGACAGTATTGGTTCTCTATACGAATATACACATGTAAAGGTTGTATATAATTTTAAAACGTATATTTATTCCATAAAAAAAAATATTTTTATAAATATTTCTTTCAGGCAAATAAATTGTCTACCCAAACAACAGTGAATTATCTTAGTGGAATAGTTAACGCTTTATTATATTTAAATAGTAATAAATTCATACACACTTCTGTATCTAGTCATAATATACTATTAACTTCTTCCAATGTGGCTAAACTTTGTGGTTTTGAAATGTGTACCAAGATAATAAACGATGATAGTTTATGTCAAAACAATAAAATTTTATATAATACGTACACAATTAATTATTCAACAGAGCATGAATATGAAAACGTAAAAGGTGAATATCCAATCATTTTATATATTATAATTATTATAATGAATTATTTATATATTTATTATGTGATTGTAGAATTGAATTCAGCTTATGATGATAATAAAGAATATGAAAATTTCTCTGAATGTTTACCACAAAACAAATCTGTTAGAGAATATTTTTCTGATTTTAGGTATTGTTTGTTTATTTCCATTTTTATTTATTTTTTATTTTATTATTTTTTTTGTTCTTTATATTTTTTATTTTAGATGGCAAGCACCTGAATTATTTCACGAAATTAATGGTTTAGTTTATCCCAATGTTAAAACAGATGTTTATTCTTTATGTTTAGTATTATGGGAATGTTTTAATAGTACATATATATATATATATATTTTTTTTTTTGATGTACTATAAAAATAATGTTCGACTTAAATTTTAATATATTTCTTCTTTTTAGATTTAATACCCTGGAAAACTTTGACATATGAAAAACTTTCAGAACTATATTTAAATTGGCATAGAGGAATCAAACTAAACAGTAAAGAATCATATCCTCCAGTTATTTATGATATACTTTCAAAAGGTCTATCTTTAAAACCAGATGATCGATGTAATATTCAATATTTGTACAAACAATTCTCATTTGCTGTGGTAAGATTATATGAATTAATTTAATTATTATTGTTTGTTTTTTCATATTGTTGATTTGATTTCAGAATTACTTTAAAGAAAATAATTTTGAAAACAATCAACCGATTCAAAAGAAAGATGTATGTATAAGTTGTGATGATCTTAAAGAACAAAATTCTACATATACTAAAACAAAGAATAGCGAAAATTCGAAGCAATATCAAATCACTCCTATAACTAGCAAATTGGGCGATATTAAAAAATATCCAGTGACAAATCTAGACGAAAGTTGTGATAATCATAAACAATTTTTAAACCAAAATAACGTGGAGCCTGTTCTAGAACAAAACGACTCGAATGAGAGTACATCCTTACTAGGATTACCATCCAAAGAAAGCCTTGCAAACACTGAAATTTTTCTAATCGAAGAATCATATGTAAATTCTTTTCAAAACACTGACTCTACAGAATATTGTAGTATATTAACTCCCAATATTAAGAAACTCTGTAATAAATTGTCAAGTAATGAAACATTGCACCATACTTCTAAATTGTATTTAAATATGGATATCACACCCGACAGAGAATCGAGTTTAAGTGATAAAATTTTAAAACTTAACACAAGTTTAACGCCAAAATCTTACAAACCATTACATATTGAATCACCTTCACCAGACACAATAGATAATATAAGAAGTCTTACTAATAGTTTTGAACTTAGAAATACAATGAATAAGTCAACATATTCCTTCGATATCGAAAATACAAGTTTGCCTATCACTCCCATAGCTAGAAATAATAAGATTAAAAAGAATGCTTGGCTCTCTGGTAAAACTGACTTATACAATGTTGAAACAAAAAATTCTTTAAGTCAATCCAATATCATTGTCGAAAATATAACTACCAGCAATTTATGTTCAAAGAGTTACTCTAATATCGACACTCAAACTGAATTAATACCGGAGCCAAAACCAATCAGAATCAATGGCTTAAGTATTTCACACAGGTGAAGAAAAATATAAAATAAATATTTTTTGGTATATTATTCTTTTGTTAATAATTTATTCAATTGTTAATTTATTTTTAGATGTATAGGCACTGAAACTGAGGATCGCATCGATGGTTTCAATCCATTCAGACAAAGAAGTCATTCTTTGAATGGTAAATGTGGAACTTCTTATAAATCAGATGAAAATTTTTCCGGCGTAGACATAAAACCAATAGTTGCGATTCATGAAAAATGGATAATGGAAGCTCGAAAAAAAAATAATAGATCGTTTTCATTGCCCGATAATTACAGGTTATAAATTTGTTACATTTTAACATATTATATATATATATATATATATTATTTTGATTATTAAATGTTTATTTCAGAGGATTGTATGCAGTAAAACCAGCTTCCCATTTAACAGATCCTGCTAGACCTAATAATGGTGGAAAGTCATCTATTGATTTTAGTTTAGAATTAAAAAGTGACAAGAATATACGATATGGTTAATATCTTAATACAATATATAAATATTATAAAATTTATTTGATATTAATTTCAATATTTGTTTGATTTCTAGGATGTTATTCTGATATTCCACCTTTGATTCGTGCAGCGGTTACCAAAAAACGCGTGATCAATTCTAGCACACTGGATTTCTTCGAAAACTCTTTGTGGCGTAAAGAGAAAGAAAAATGTATGAAACAAACCATTTTACACACTAATCCACAGAATAGCAGTACTCCAAAATTAAAATTACGATTTTGTGATAAAAGTACAAATACGGAATCGATAGACGAATTATGCCAAAAAATCGTAGGAAACTTCCAAAGATTCAATTCTAATAAACCGTTCGGAACATCAGATAAAAACGATATTGCTGGCATTGATCGATTTGATTCTATAAATATGGTTCATGAAAATGATTCTGAAATTCAAAATGCAAAATCATCCCTTTTGGCAGAATTGACGCTTAAATTCGAAACACTAGCTAAACGTGATAAAGATGAAACAACACCTAAAAAAAATAAATTAGATAATACTATTGAAAATAATTTAACTTATACGTTATTGTCTGAAAAAAATGATAATAATATACAAAAAGAATGCGATATTAACAATTTATTATTTGAAACTTCTGAGAATAATTATAATATAAAGAATAAAGAAATTTTATTTTGTGATGATTGCGATTCTAATAATATTGAGGACGATTGTATTTCACTGCCAGATAAAGTATGGCAAACGGAAAGTGAAGATGTAATAAACAAATCTTTGAAACGTTGTCAAGCTTTTCCAGCATTACAGGTTCATTTTATAATATACACTTATTTAAACATTTTATTAAATTTATATTCAAACATTTATTTTTTTATTTTAACAGGATGCTAGAAGCACTGAAGATATGTATATAGATGATGAGTTAACTGCTAATATCGATATGCAAACTTTGAGCGAAAATATGAAATTAGTACCTTTACCTAGTAATCTTCATGAAGCTTCTTGTGACAAAGGACAGGAATGTTGTTTAATTCAAATCCAACATCAGAATAAATGTAATAAAATTTTACTTTTCTGCGGAAATAGCATTAATCTAGGCAAAGACAATGCGAAAATGGATGATTTATGTTTTTATGATGAAGACGATGATCTCATCAAACTCCACGAAAATGACAATTTACATATGGAACATAACGATATATTGTCATCAAATAATAAACTATCTGTTATTGAAGAGAAATCTGATGAAGATCAGGAAACCGATGGAGATTCCGTTAAGTCAGATACAAACGTTTACATCGGAAGCGGAAGAGTTGTGCAAGATTTGATTTCATTATACGAAGGTGAAAATTTACAAAATATAAGCAAGCGTAATAAATCGCTTAGTGAAAATTGTAAATTATCACAAAATGAAGTAAGCGTTATTATGTTAGATGATGATCTCAATAATGTGAATGAAAAATCTCCAATTCGCAATCACTGTAGCGTGAATTTGAATAATTCACGTGTTCTGGTCGAAGACATAATTCATTTTTAATTAGCGTTTACGCTATTATGACATATATATTTTTTTTTATTAAAAACATCTGTAAATGTCATTTTTATATAAATCCAAATTTTTTAATAACTTGTAAAAGATGTTAAACCATCATTAATATTGTCAATACTTCTTACAAACTATGTTGGTCACATTTGATATATTACATAATAAGGATTATTTTTTAACATTTAAAATTTACACTTGTATTATTTTATTAATCTTTGTGTATATCACATGAAGACATACAAGTATAGCGACTTGTGAAACGTGATGACACTTAAAAATGGGGTATCATTTTTTAAACATTTATAGTATTATAAATGTGAGTTCCTTTTAGATTATTTCATTTTTTCATTGATTATTTAAATTTATTTAATATAAAATTTATATGTTAGTCTTGCGTTATTCATAAAAATGAAAATAATATTTTCAGTGATATATTATTTTAATACACTAAACAATTTTATATTCGATTGTGATATGGTAGCTTAAAGTGTTTTTTTTTTCTTATTATGTTCTTTCTTTAAATTTATCTTTCAAAGTTTAACTTTAAAAAAACTCATAATATTTATTTGAAAAATATATTTGTATACATTCAATTTTTGCATTCCTTATTGTACAATTTTCATTACATTTGTAAGTGGAAATTTTTAATAAAACTTTGGTTTTATACTTTTTAAAAATAACTGCTGATAATTTTTTATTAAAAACGAAAACCTCTTCATAAATGAGAAAAAGTACAAAAAAAACATATGTTTAATAATATATATTTTATTACACAATTGACATTTTTACCTTATCTCATGGAAAACCGAATTGAAGTATATTAATAATAATCTTGAAGCATCTATTATAACATTTTTTATGATTCATCGCATCAAGTATTTATCTTATTTACATGTAAATAACTAGTAAATCTTTTTTTTTTATTATTATTCTTCATAACTTTATTTTATATAGAACGTCAGAATAGTATTTAATTGTTCTCAACTTGACGAATGAGAGTGAAAAAAGAATATGCCGCCTTCATTATCTTTAACAGTAATCTTTATTAAATATCTCATAATGATTAATTTTTGTAATATGTTATAATGCTTACGTTCATAAAAGCCACATTTGAAATTACGAAAAAACGACAGGCTCTCAACTCCAAAGGCTTTTGTGCTTGCATTATCATAATTAATAACATCCTTTTGAACGGAATATTAGATTCATACCAATAACTACAATATGCACTTTGTGCTATTCCGATTCCCTAATATGATACAAAAAAAAGAATATAAATACATATCTTTTTCACAATAATTAATATATAAAAACTATTTACGAATATTACAATACCTGTATTACAATCTCATTGCCAATATGACATTGAATCAAAAATTCAATTACTACTGTAATGAAAAGTACTATCGAAGTGACAAAACGAATTGATAACACATCGTTCTATTATACAATTATATTATTATATATTAAATAATTATTATTAATAATCACATATGTAAAAATAACATACAATATTATACCTCAAATATATTAATCATCACGAAGCAAACAATATTCAGATTATTAAAAGTGTGTAAGAAAAACCCAGAACTGTATACACGTTCAAATTTAGCAACACATCTACAATATAAATTATTAATATTATAAATATTATAAACGATTATATGGTATATAATTTCCTTATACTTACTGATTGATTAAATTATGATGAATAATACATTCTGTCAAATATCTTTCCATATATTTGTTAATATAATCATCATTGTAACATCTTTTAACTTTCAATTCTATTTTCTTATAATCATTTCTATTTATAATGTCGTCAATATTCAAATTTCCACTTAATATTTCATTTTCATCACTTTTATTTTTTCTATAGAGTTTTCTGTATAATTTAAAAATACATATTTTTCTCAAATTTTTAATAATCAATCTCAAATTCATAAATTTTCCAACAATATGAATCATAATGGAATTTATAAACGTATTGATCAAAACGACTTCGTTTCCACACCATAAAATACCGAATGTTTGATAAACATAAGTCAAAACATAAATAGTATTCGATGTTATTTTAAATGGTAAATACACGATAATCAAATTATTTTCAAAACTATCATTATTTGAATACAAAAAGACATATAATAAACCACTTATAATCAAAAATATCACCGTAACATTTGCAAACAACAATACAGAGAATGTTAAATAACGACTGATTGCATAAATGTTTCTTTCAATCTGTTTACTTTGACTGAAATTATTCAATTCTACTTTTAGAATATATATAACTTTCTGGATCTGAATATTTTTCACGATGACCAGATATATCTTGAAAAGCATCGTGGTAAACGTGACGCTGAATACTAAATTTAGTGTCAATCGATCAAGATCGTTCAGCAAAAACGGTACTTTTATCCATAAAATTAATGGAAATAACAAATTCCATAGTAAATTCTGAAACACTGAGTATATATTATATGATGTATTGGGAAAAATTTTTAAATTGTCATCTGTTATATATTGAAATTTTCCAAGACCAAATATTTTGAAGAAATTGAAATGAAACTGAAAAATACTTTGGAGTTTTTCAACCATTTCTATGAAATACTATCAGATAAACACAACAATCACGACAATATAATCAAAAAAGACGAAAAGAGGTTAAGAAGCTTTCTTATATACGTTTCAATTATTAAAGAAAATTGAACATATATAATTCAGTATGAAATTATAGTTCATGAAAAAAATGTTCACTATAATTTACAAATAAAATCTTATATTGAATAGTGTGACAACAACAGTATATATATTCCAAAATATTTATTATTTTTATCTTCAAAGGATGATAACACTAGGCTAGTATTCACCTAATTCAATTTTTTAAAGTTCTCCAAAATTATGACTTATTATTGCACGAAATTTATATTATAGCAAATCAACAATGGTTTTGTGTTCTTCTTAAATTAATAGTTTCTGATAATTGTATCACTAAATATTTATAATAAATGTCATTCTTGATATCATAAATAGTATTAAAAAGTCAAATCATGTCTTTAAAACAACTTCATAAAATATTTGTTAAAAATTCAAGACTTCTGTAGAAAACGACATTCTTCAAAAGTTCTGGAATGTGAAAAATATTGCCAACATATCTACATGAATTCTTAATAATATAATAATATCTCATTTATAATTTACGAAAAAATCTACTCATATACTGTTAATTAAAGTCTTTCAATAAAATACCAAATTATATTGCATTATTTATTAGACATAAAAAAATATGTATTTATGAGGTCTTCACAAAATAAGGTAGAGCATTTAAAGGTGCTGAATAATTTCTGATCCATTGTTTTCCACTATATAATTTATTTTCTTGTCCTTCAGCTAACCAATTTCCTTCTGGTAAATAAATATCTCTTTTCGTTGCACCTTGTTCTATGACAGGTGCCACTAAAATATCTTCACCCAATAAGAATTCTTAAAAAAAATGCAAATTATAACATAAAATCTTGAAATTAATACAAAAATATAGTATATTTAAAAACATATTATCACCATCCCAAATTCCAAGCGCCGTTTGATCTGTAGGATCTATCCACCAAATTGGAGGATTTACAGGATCACCATTTTGTACAGCATTTCTCATGGCGTCATAAATTTTACCAGCATATTTTTCATGTAGTTTATTGTAAATTAAACTTATGGCCACAGTCTAAAATATAAATAGAACGGATTTAACATTTGAATTATATCGTTTTGTATTTTAAAATATATTAATTCGTCACCTCATTGTCATAATCCCAAGGTACATATGAATATTGCATACTTGGCATAAAAACATTTGCCTGTAACCAACGAATGAATAATTCCTTTGATGGAGTACCATTATATCCATTTCCACCGATCATATCAGGCAATACAAGTGGATAACCATTCATATTCATTTGAAGAAGAGTCGTAATCAATGTTGGTAGTCCATTTTCAAAATTCCATTCAGAATCTTTATCTATCATTCTGACGAAAATCGGCAAATCTTGCGTTCTAAGACCAATACATACATTATAAATTAACCATTGTATTTTTTTTTTGACATTTTATATTACATATAAAGGAAGAATATAATCGTCATACCTTTGACCTGCTCTGACTTCAACGAGTGGTCCGAATTTAGCACAACTTCGCACATATTTATCAGTTATATGTGACGGTTGAGTATATACATCTCCAGTTTGTATAGGAATCTTTATGTATAAACAATTTTTAATTTGTAATAAATGCTTTAAAAATTATACATGTGTCAATTTAATTTTTCTTACTTGAGGTGACCAACTTGTTTCTCCGGCATCGAATTTAAAACTGTCTATTTCATACGTTGATTTTAATCTTTCGAGTCTATTTACCCACCAATTTGCAGCTTCTTCATTTGTAAAATCAACATAGGCTGCCTCAAATTTTTTACTATTCCACCAGGATGTTTTAACATCTCCTTTTTCATTTTTTACCAAATATCTAATAGAAAAAAATTAATATAATATTTAATAATAAATAAATTTCGATTTTATTATATCAAAATAATACCCTTTATTTAGTGCTTCAGAAAACCAAGGTTCACAATCAATATTTATAAAAGGATGAATCCAATATGTGATTCTAAAACCCAATGCCTTAAGATTTAGATGAAGTCTTCTCATATCAGGAAATTTTTTTGTGTCAACATTAAATGATCCATAGCATGTTTCCCATAAATCATCAATTTCATACTGACTATTATTAAAACCATATTCTAAAATTTTATTAGCAAAATCAACCACAATCGATTCATTTATAAGAGTTTTGAACTTAGCCCACGTAGACCAGATTGGTCGTTCAACCATCCTATAATCAGGTAATCCTGTGGGTTTTCCCAAAAACGTTTTCACAGCCATTCTATGACTTTCTTTAGGATCGTTGAATATTCCCAAATTATAAGACAAGACATTATTTTCTCGTTTTGAAGAATATGGTTCTGCCACTTGCGAAATTATGCAAAGTGATTGGTTTTTTTCGCTGTTTTGATCGACGAAAAGTGGAACTTCTTTATCAACATAAATAAATAATCCACTAGACGATAACCAATATGGTTCTATAATAGCAGCATTATCTGCTTCCTTCGGTACATATGAATAATTAGAAAGCACCAGCTTTTCGATTGGCCAATATTGATGCTTTTGCTGTGGTCCTCCATACCAATGATGGTTAGCTAGTTTATAAAATAAATAAATATATATATATATATATATATATTAAATTAAATTAATGAAAAAAATACTTACATAAATTGAAACAACTCTTTATAGGTTCATATTTGGGACCAAATGTTCTAATTTTCAAAGTAATAATTCCTAATGGTGATTGAACAGAACGTATATCAAATAAAATTTTGTTAGGATATTCGATTTGTATTCCATTTTCGTTTCTTTCTATATGATTGTACTTTTTATTCATTTCATAGGCCAAATTTGCAACAACTTCAGAATTGGCACCTATAAATATATTTATAATGTCATTATTATTTATTCTTTTTAAATTCAAAAAATAATATGATAATAATTTGAAATACTGTAAATTTCATAATTCTCAATATTTTTCATATTTAATATACCAAACAATATATATAAAAAATCTACTACTTTATATTTTAATATAAAATTATTGATTCAATGTAAGGTTTTATCAAATTAGTATTTTTTAAATATAAATATATTTAGAAAATTAAAAAAAAACAGAACTATATCAACTAATTTCTTGTGACAAATTAATATAAATATTCAAGAAAGCGATTTGATTTATATATTTTTGAAAATGATATAAAACAATAGCTTTAGTAATATAAAAATACCTCTATTTAAAACCAAATCCATTTGTACTCCGCCATTGGAAAAATTCAAAGAAAAATCATCGTTTATTTTCACATTTTCATCAATAGCAAATCCATATTTGCAAAGAATTAAACTTAAAACTGTACAAAATATTATATATATGTTCCATTATTATCTATCAAATATTATTTTAGAAGGAAATTTCAATATATTAATGAAATTAAATTTAATACTTACAACAGCAAAAAATTTTATAACGAACCATCCTGAACAATCAGTTTTCAAGACAAATAGTTGTAAATGCTTTTCATACACGCTTATTTATATATAGAGATAAGTTATAAAATTGCACTTGAAATTATAATAATTGCTATGTGATTTCTTGCGATAAGAGAGAACAATTAAGTAGACCATTGTGCAAAAAAAAGATTGAATAATCACAAGATTATTTCTACAATTATTTATAACTGGAATTAATTTTCATTCTTTTTATATATAAATTTTAAATATTTTCAGAAAAAAATATTATTTATGCTATTATCAATATTTCGCTATCAGTATAGTAATATTAAGTGTTTTTAATTGAAATGTACATAATAATTTTTTTATCAATAACATCTTTAAATATGTAATAAATTTTGAATTGTAGACATTACTAAATGAAAAATACGTTTCTATTTGACAAACAAATGCAAACTAAATTTGAAGAAAGTTAAAAAAAATGTACTTTATATCTTATTTTTAATCATCTCCTGACAAATAAATAAATAAAAAAACATCATTAGAATTTCATATCTTTATAATCTCTTATGAAGATGTTTTTTCAAACCTGAGAGTGGCACTTCAAATACTTTTATCTCAGTATCGATTGCTAGTTGCAAACGTTATTAATAATTATCATGAGTCAACTTATACGATATTAAAATTTATTTTATTCGATTTTAATATCATTTGTTTTATGCTCTAACAATAAGTATTATATAACTTTATATCTATTGTATATTGTTCTATCATAAAATAAATAAACTGTTTAAAATCATTATTTTTAATAATTAAAAAAAAAATGTTTTTCTTTATTGAAGAAGCTTTAAAAAATAACATTCATATTATATCGCAGGTGCTTTACACAATCATCACAGGTCTGCCTTTAATTCTAACGGATTGTCCGGTGATAGGTCGTGAAATTTGCTGTGTATATCATTATTATACCTTGCCAGCCAACAAAAAAAGTCTGTGTACGACTCTAACGGACTATATGAAATACGTGCAATTGAAATCGTTTTAACGAACTGTTCTGTGATTGGCTAGAAGAATTCGACAGCCACGTAAAAAAGTCTGGTTCGAAGGTCTCGTAACAAAGTGTGTTCAAAATTGACAGTTCTAACATGAGGAATGTTCGCGTTTTAATGACGTTTATTTTTAAGATTTAGAGAGTTTTAGAAATTCAGTTTCTTATATATTACAATAATAAACGAAATATGAAAACGAATTTATCCACCGCGCGAATATAAATTAATCTGTCACGTGTTCGACATTTTTTTTATGTGTTGCGCGATTGAGGTTATCCAATGCATCAATCGTAAACAATAATTGTCATTCGACTTCAATAAAATTGTGAGTATAATCAAATCCTTTATCTAATTAAATCGATGTTTATTTTATTTATTTTTTTTATTATTATATAGTTCACAATGAGAAAAGGTAGAACTTATAGAAGAAGACTCGTTTCTCGAGAAAATGCCATTAATAATATACGTTCTAAAATTGATGTGGACTTTATAAATTTATATAAATGGATAAAACGTATGAAATACGAGATGAAAAATATGAAAATTGCACATTTTCCAAATATGGGTAGAGGTATAAAAGCGATGGAGAATATAGACGAAAACGAAACATTAATAAAGGTGCCTTTTCGTGCAATAATCAGTGTGATTACATTGAAGGAAGACGATAAAATCAGAAACTTGTTGTTTTCGAAGACTTTTGAGTGCAAGTTTACTTCGCAAGAACTGTTGGCTTTTTATATATCTTACTTAAAATTGCATATTTACGATAATGTTTTATGGTTACCATATATGAATGTGCTGCCGGATTACTTTAGCGTTCCATATTTTATTACAAAAAATTCTATCCAACATTTCGATGATGATATACATGAAATAATCGAAGCTCAAAGAAGGAAAATTGTTACATCGTTCGATTCTTTTAGGCGGATTTTAGAAGAAACACTAATTGATAATAGTTTATTGCGTTTCAAAAAACAGTTTACTTTTGAACTATATGAATGGTCATATTTTGTTGTCAATACGAGATGTGTATATGTCGATCCCAATTTGATATTGAATATTTATAATTCTACTGAACCTCGTAATCCACGATATGATTTGAAAAATTTACTGTCGGATGATCCCAATTTAGGATTAGTGCCTTTTCTAGATATGTTTAATCACTCATCTAAAGTTCAAACTAATGCTACATTAAGAAAGATTAATGTCTTCACTGATATTGTACAATATAAAATATCAGAAAGCTATTGCCTATCAAATAGTCTAATATTTGAATTGAAAACATTGACAAGATTTAAGAAATATGAACAGGTTTTTATATCATATGGTGATCATTGTAACATAAAATTATTAACTGAATATGGATTTACTGATCCTTTTAATCCTCATACCAAACTAAATCTACATTTTGACAATATATGTAACTTAATAAAAACAAATATTTTAAGTTGTCAATTACCAAATATTAAATATAAGTTTATAAAAAAACATGGTATAGATAAAGATTTATATTTAAATAAAAATGGCCGAAGTTACAATTTTTTAAGACTTTTATTTGTATTAGCTTTCGATGATGTAAAATTATGGAACACTAAAATATTTTCTGGGGACTTTAATGAGAACGAGCTCAACGAAATGAACAAATTGGATGCAGTCATTATAGAAAATCAGAAGAAACTATTTACTTAGCGTTTGTTTCTTAATTTTGAAATTAATAGTCAAATATTTGATTACAAACACACATATAAATGTACATATTTAATTAAATAAAGAAGTACAAAATATTTTTTTTATAAACGAATTTTTCGTTTTTATTTAATTTTTGTAATATATAATATGCATTTTTGGAGAAAAATTAATGAAGATATTATTGATGAAAGAATATGGTCATGGTTTATAAAATTTCTTAGAGCTAAAGTTAACTATTTAAATGGACAGGAAAATAAAGCCACTACACATATATTATCACTAATTATTTTTAATCCAAATATTATGTTTAGAAGTGTACAGTAAAAATTATAATGAAAAAAATAATAATTTACTTCGATTTGTAATAAAATATTTAAAAGTAAACAGTTGATAAAAACAAATAAATTTATATTCATTCAAACATATTTTCGTATTTACAATGATATTTTTTTTTTTGGAATAAAATATATATGAATTTATTTTATCTATTTTATTAAAATTATTATTTTGTATTGTTGTGAATTAAATTAATAAATTATTGAATCGTAATTAATAAGAATATTTTATTAAAAATAATATAATAATTTATTAGAGATGAAATTGAACTGTTTCGATTTGAAAACATATATGGTCGTGATAGATGTTGTTATGTCAAGTTAGGTTAACCGTTAAAGTGTTCAAAAGCGGTTCGAAGATGAGCGTCTCGCAGCAGGCCGTTCAGCAGCCGACAAAAAACGCGATCTCCCTTAAAGGATCAGCTCAGATCGTCTGCGAATATCTAAGTAAAAAATACTTTTTTTTTCATATTAATTACTTGTCAATTCAATTTATTGTTTTTGAAGTTTGTATTTGTCATAAATGTACACCAGCCATGTAAACCTTTGTTTTCCTGACGAAGAAGTAAAGGAATCAATCTGCTATCACATTTCTCGACGTCGGTTTTTAATTGCAATATAATAACGTTATTTATATTCATATAGTATCAATTTATGCGACTCCATTTTTTTATAATATATATATATATATATATATATATATTTTTTTTTTTTGTAGAAGTTTCACTGAGAAATATTGTAAATTTACCGATCGTTTTATCATAAGGACATTTCACTGCATAAATAAAAAAATATATAATGAATTAATAAAATTCATCGAGTTATATATTCTGTTATATATTTTTTTCTTATAATTTTATGTTAATGATATGGTTGTGTTATTTGAATGTAAAATTTTGACATGTTTATTGTGTACGCATTATTTGATTAAATAAATATATTATTTTTATTTTAAATTTGTAGAAAAAAATATATCATTTTGATATCATAAAATATATATGTTTTGTGAAGATAACGTTTGCGATAAATTTTTATCTTTTTAAAGTAATTTTATCAACGATTTAGTATAATTTGATTTAACAAATGTAACACAAGCTTATAATTGAGATGTTTAAAAAATCGTTCACCACGAGTCCACTCACGAATATGTCCCGGGAAAATAACCGATTAAAAAGTATGGAGACGTGGCCCGTGGATTGTGTCGATATAATAAAAGTAATCCAATCTGGATTATATTATACCGGTGATAATGATTGGCTTAGTTGTTATTCTTGTAAAATAATAATAAAAGGATGGCAAGCAGGTGATGAACCCGATAGCAAACATATTGCTTCAAATCCTACGTGTCCATTAATGGTCTTAAAAAAAAATAGAAAACAGAGACGGAATTCTTATAATAAGACAGAATTACCAAAGTGTTCTGATAAAACATCACTAGTTAGTCGTTTAATAACTTTCAAGAGTTGGCCGAGTGATATGTCTCAGTCTAAGAATATCATGGCGAGCGCCGGTTTCGTATACCTCGGTGTTGGAGACAAAACAATGTGTTTTCATTGTGGCGGAATTCTAAGTGATTGGAGCGTTTCCAAAGATCCGTGGATCGAGCACGCTTGCAATATGCCAAAATGTCATTATCTTCTTAAAGCGAAAAGCGAAGAATTCGTCAAAACAACGTTGGAAAATTATGGAAGCGAAGCGAATTCTACGGATAATGATAATGCTTTTTCATGCGGAGTGTGCTTTGATAATGGTGACATGACATGCTGTGTGCCTTGCGGTCATGTAGTGGCATGCGTGGAATGTTCTAAAAGTTTGCAAATATGTCCTATATGTCGAAAACCAATTTCCAGTTCTGTGCGACTCTTTTTCTCATTACAAACATAATGCATTCCTAAGTTTGCTCAATTCAGTTTTATTAAATCAGTTAAGTGTTTTTTGTGATTTTAAAAATATCTATTATTTCATATGAATTTGAAAAAAAAGATGTAATTTTTTTTTTGTAATGTTATTTTTATATAATATAATTCAATAAAACTCATTTTTTATGTTTTCTTTTTTTATAACCTTTGTGAACAAATCATGTCTATTTTATATTATTATGTATTTTTAACATTAGTGAGATAATTATAAAACTATTTATTTTATATAGAATGAGCGAATTGATAAAGGTATCTATCTACTATAATAATTTAAAATTTATAATAACTAGTGAAATATTTAGAATTGTGAGGTTTTCGAATATACATTTAACAGTTTTTAATAATGTGGACGATTATTATTGATGTTTTTTTTTATAAGATAATTAAGATTTTTATTTTTACAGAATTTGGCATTAACTCAATCTTGTATCAGCGTGGCATATATCCTTCTGAATCATTTCGAGTGCAACATCAATATGATATTCCATTATTTATATCGGAAAATCAAGAAATAAATACTTTTATCAACGATTTACTAGCACAAGGCGAAGGTTGTTAACATGTTTTTTTTTTAATTCTAAATATTTTGTACTCTTATCTTTTCATTTTAATATTTATAAAATTTGTTCTTATGTATATTATATTTCTTCTTATTTTTTACGTTTTCAGAATGGATTTTGAATAAGAAAATTACAAAAGTTTCTCTAATTATCGTTAATGTAGCTACAAAAGAAGTAATGGAATGTTGGGAATTTAACGTTGAATATGAAGCCGGAGATAAAGAATTGACTGTGGAAAATAAAGAAGTGACTGGAAACAAGGATATTAAGAAGATTCAACAAGAAATTCGGGAAGTCATGCGACAGATATTGGCTACGGTGTCCTTTTTACCATTTTTAGATTGTAGATGTTCCTTTGATGTATTAATGCATTCAACAAATGATTGTGAAATTCCTGATAAGTGGTCCGAGTCTAAGCCAATATATATAGCAAATGCTCAAAATGTGAGATTGAAATCATTTTCCACAAGTGTCCATAAAGTAGAAACAGTCGTAAATTATAAACTAGTAGATTAGTATTTTATTGACAACATATGTTGCATTTTCCCTTGTTATTATTTTATTAATTTCATTTTTGTTTTCTATTACTCATTTATGTCATAGTGATTATTTGTAATGACTGTATTCTTTATTTAATGTAAGCAGTTTTGCTTTTTATTTTTATTAAATACTATCGACTTTAAAAAGGTTGTTTTATTGCAAATGTATACAATCTGGATAATTTTATGGTTACTTTTGAAGATATATTGTATCTAAATGATTATTCAAATATAATTATTAGCATTTTATTTCGGATTACTCTCTAATATTCATTTATTATTTAATAATACTGTACAGAATGTTATTAAATACAGTTAAACATTTTATAAATATAAAAAAGCATCACATTTCTTTGACTACTTTACCTAAACTACTTTTATAGTAGTTTTTTTTTTCATTTTATATTTCAAATATTAAGTGAAAAAGGCAATTTTTAACAATCTCATTAAGCAAATATTAAACATGACTTGGATGTTAAAATTTTGTCCATTTTATTTAAATTAATTAATATATTTATTATTAATTAATTTGAGATTCATTCAATGAAAGTTTATAATAATTATTTTTTGAGTGAAATTCATTTTTTTATATATTTTAAAATTATAGGCTCAAAATGACTAGATTTTTTTAGGATTATATAATATATTTAATGAAATTGTTATTATAATTTTTAATAAGGGATTTTTCTTTGGATTATTTAAAAATATTTTATATTAATTTTGAGATATTTTCAGAAACTAACTTGCGGCACGTCTTAAACCATTCCTTATTTTTAAGTAACATTCTAAAATTCTTTTAATGTGCCTCTTATAGAGGTAAATGTTTCTTTTTTTTTAGTGAAAAGTGGATTTTGTAGAATTTTAATATTTTAAAAGAAGAATATATAAATTTGTCATAGCACATTAGTTCTATTAAATCAAATTATTTATAAAAAAAATACATTTTTCCAAGTCATGTTTAATTTTTTTTGATTTAACAAAATGCATATAAGAAATCATCAAGTTTGGTTAATAATTTATTTCATTATATAAATATTTTATTCGCATATATAACTTTAATAATTTTTTTTTATTATAAGAGCACCAATTAAATGTTTTTTTTTTACTGAAAATACAAAAATTTTATTGTATCTTTAATTAACTATGTTTTCTTAAAAAGAATATTACGTCATGTTCATGGGAACAAATCAATCAAATTTATACTACATTAATATATAAACATATAAAAATCTGTTTTTTAATATTATTTTTAAAAAACTAGTTTTTTTATATGCTTAGGTGATAATGTAGGAATTAACGACACATTATATATATATATATATATATATATATATATATATATATATATATATATATATATATATATATATATATATATATATATATATATTGTTAATAAATAAGAAGAATCAACAAACAACCTTTAGAATATTACATGTAAATAAAATAAATAAGATCTTATAAATATCTAGAAAATCTAAACAATAATACTGTACATCAAATTTTAAAAAAGCGTGACATCTAAATGTTATATTCAGCTATGAGATTAATTATGGTTATTGTAGTTAATTATTTATCTAAAAACAATTTTGATAGAAACTATACGCTATTTATTAATTATGAAAAATACAGCATTATTTTTTTTTTGTTTGCAAATGCATAAGTTTAATTCTTAATTACTAAACAATCAAAGTCAACAGTAAAAAAATCATATCAATATTTAAATATTATATATATTTTTATTATGTCAGCCTTAAAATATTAATTTTCATTTGTGCATAAATTTTTAGTGCGAAATTTTTATTTTCACAAGGAAAGAATTTTTTACAATTTATTTGTTAAAATTTGTGTATGTATGTATGTGCTTGTATATGTGTATATTATATATATATATATATTTTTTTCTATTTCATAAATATCTCTATCAAAACAAAATCACATCTAAGTTTTCAGTCAAATAATATAATGTCACTTTTTTATGATTGTATAATAATTCACATCTAACATATATATATATATATATTAGTTAAAATTATAAAGGAAAAAAAACTTTTAATATCTTTCACCTAATCACCATTAACTTGCTTCAATATGATGTAATTATTGGTAAAAGGTTTTTGATGTTTCTTGGTGATCGGAGAGACTTTCCACGACCTAATATGGAAAAGAGCTATTATTAATTAAATTAATGCATTTTAGCTATTATATATTAAAGCACTTAAAATAATGAAAATAAAACACCCTTTAGAACTTTCACTCTGATATTTGGGAAACGCTAGTGACATCTTGATATTATATATGTGCTGATTTTGACTTATAAAATAAAAAAATTTCAAATCAAAATTATCAAATTACTTTTATGTTATGAATATTATGAAATATGTTGAAAAGTATTGATATTATTAATTATAATGATATTAACAGTTGATTACAATTTTTATGTTTTATTTATTATTGTTCTCGAAAAATTGGTTTATTATTTTTTCTAAGGGTTTTTCACTTTAGAATGATTTTTCCTGTAAAATCTGATTATATGAGAAATGTTTTAATTAAATTAATTTTATTGATGTATTAACGTTTTTTTATTATTAAAAATAATCAAATTTATTATATTTGATGTTCCGCTTATTGAAATAACTTTAAAACATATTGAAAATAATTAAAGTATTGTAATATTGTTAACGAAGAAAAATTTCAGTATTTCTTAGGAAAATTTCATTTCTGTGCAAAAACAAATAACCCTCTTATATTTTAAGAAATATAAATGCAGATTGGTTTGATGTTTTAAACTTTGTTTTTATGATTTTTTTTTTTTGAGATTGCACATGCATTTAATTATTATTAATTGTATTAATAAAAATAAATAATTTGCATTTAAAATTAATAAAATAATTATTTTGCCACTGAAATTTGTACAACAAATTAAAAGCATTGTTTATTTTTAACTACTATATATATATATATATATATATATATATATATATATATATATATATATATATATATATCATTATTCTGACTTTTAAATATCTTTATATTAATTTTGAAAAGCTTATTTTTATAAAGAATTTTTTCATTATAAATGTAATAAGTTATTGATTTTTCAACATTAAAACAAAAAACTACATCCACAATTAATTCTTTAATTCTATATTAAGTGCATATTTTATTTTTTAATTTTGTATTTTTTTTTTCTACTATTATTTTTTGTGGAAATACTATTAGAATTTTCTATTCGATTTCTTTTAAAATGATGTCTACATTTTTTAAGAGAAGTAAACATAAAAATGAAACTTCCAGTTCCGTTAAATATTTAGTTAATTACATGATATTTTATATAATTATTGTAAAAAAGAATATAAATTAATTAATTAAATTTAGTCGAAGCCTACCTTATAATATATCTTAGTATTTGTTGTGAGATATTTTTAATGAGATTAAAGCAATCACAAATGCAGTTTTAAAATATATATAAAAAAATCAGAAATAATAAGAAATTAAAATAAATAGTAATAAATTCACATACAAATAAAAAGAAAGTAAGAGTTCTTATTTGATAAATTTCTATTATTGCTACTTTTTCATTCTGCATCATAATTTTACAATATTTATAAAAATTGAAGGATTTTAATATGTTGTAAATATGAAAAAAAATTAATACTGTTGAATAATAATTACAAAACATATAAATAACTAAAAGTACATAATTATTTTAATTTAAAAGATACGAAAAATTTGGTTCACAATTAAAAATCATAAAATCTAAACATAAAATAAATAATTAATTAAAAACAAAAAAGCATAAGCGTTTTTTGCATCTTAAATAACTTAACTTAATGGTTTTTTTTTTTGAAAACTTATCAATATCACTGAAAAATTTACATATCATCTCTGTTTTGCAGTTATTCATATTTACAAAAGAGAATGAAAACTATTTTAATTTTTTACACAATATATAAAATATATTATTTATGCACCCCACCATTTAACACAAATTCACAACGTATTATTTAATCTCACAGCGGTTCCACAGTCGTCGTTTTTTTTTTTCATACTTTGAAATATACAAAAGACATAAAATGGAATTATTGAAAATGTATATTTATATATATATATATATATATATATATATATATATATATATATAATAAATAAAATAATTATATATATATTTATATATCGATCATATTCATAAAATTAATAAATAGGCTACAATTTTATAAAATATAGAAATGGTAAAATTTAATGAAATCTGACCATTATATAATTTTTTTTCTAAATCGCGCATATTTAATAATTTTCTCCTTTTGTGATTTTTAATTAAATTTCTATAGCAACTTAAAAATGCATATATATATATATATATATATATATATATATATATATATATATATATATATTTCTAACAATAGTAAGATGAAAATAGTCCCAGTTTGCACGTGTAGGAAAGATAGGGATACATACTGCTGTGATTGGCAACATCCTTGTTTTCACAGCGTTGACCTTCGTAGCCATCGGGACATCTATAAACATATAATAATATAGAATTATCAATTTTATCTTTAGATAATGCATACAATATTTTACATTAAATTCAATATATAACACTAGTAAATATTTTTATTTCGAAAATATTATCACGTTTTACGCTTTTTTTTTGTTTGACACGAAGAATTTATGATGTTTTTATTTGATAAGTTTATACAAATACTTGTGTATTTTATCGGTAATATATAAAATATGAATCATAGAGTCAAATTTTGTAATTTTTCATTTGTAGATAAATACACAGAAACATTTTAACATAATTAAATTAGAGATAAGTTATAAAGTTGCAAGGTCGTTTCATAACAATTTTTCAAAAAATGTTTTTATCAACACACACACACACACACACACACACACACATATATATATATATATATATATAAATATATATGGAGAAAACAGATGAACATAATGTTTCGTATGAAACATTAAATAATAAGTAATATATTAATTCTTTTTAATGAATTGAATAAAATCGAATTCAAAATTTATTGTACTATTTTAATATTGTGATTTTAATCAATCCAATAGCAAAATAGCATCAATCTGAAATATTCAAAGATTTCAAATATATTGAAATGACTTACAACTTTTGCAATAATATGTAAATAAGTACTCACTTGCAAAAAGCTTCGTTGAGTTTTGCAATAAAAACGCATGTTCCTCCGTTTTGACAATACAAATCAGGATTTGACATTGGACATTTATCACCAGAGTTTCCTGTGATCAAGGAATTAAAACTAAAATACCATATTTCATTAAAAAAAAAGAAACGGATTTATTGAAAAAATATTAATACTGTTATTGTTTTTAATTTGTCATATTTTCATGTTATATTAAATAAATTATGATTTTTTTAAATATTGTTAATTTATGTGATATTATTCACAAATTATGTATGTGAAGTAAATGTACGATATGAAGTGACGCCATGAATTACTAAATTTCATAACATTATTAATTATATTATAATATTATCTTTACTTTTTTAGTTTCTCATTATTTTACAAAATTAAAAAAAAATGTTTAAAATATCATTAAAAAATGATAAAAAGAGAAAGCTTTTTTAACACACAACACAAAATGAAAGGATGCTATGAATTTTTCGTAAAATGAAATTATGAACCAGATAAATATAAAATGACTGAAAAAAACTTGTAATCAATATAAATAAAATTTTTCAATAGATGTCGCAGAAAATTTTTTAATGTCTTGAATAATTTTCTATTTCAAAATCAAAGAAAAGTTAATATCATAATAATGTTTTTTTTTTGTAATTGCGCATGCTGTAATAACTATTATTACATTGGTTAAAATTAATATTTCTGTATCAAAAGCATTTAAAACATCATTCAGCTGGAAGAAAAGTCTCACAACAAATAGTAAGCCTTATTATTTAAATACAAATTTTAACACTAAAAATGTACTTATAGCATTTTTCTTATTAATTAGTCAGTTGATTTTACTATATTTATGATTATTTACTAATCGTTCATTAAAATAGTTTATATTAATATATTGTATACATACATAATATTAAAATGTTTCGTTTAAAGTATAAGTATATAAATATTATACATTTTATTAATTTGAAATTTATTTAGTTAATTGTGAAATAATTATTGCTTTTTAAAATACGATATTTTATAATCAAAAAATAATACTATGCAGTAAATTAAAGATTAAAAAAAGATCATTAATATAGTAAAATTATATAGTTAAAAAGTAAGTAACAATGTTTCTTAAAAATTTAGAAAAAAATATACCCACCGTTTTGTCGCTGGTAATTTGACTTCGTATCATTTCATCGAATATAAAAATATTTTAATTTTGGTGTAAAGGCAAAAAGAAAGTCTTTTATTATTTTATTAAAAGTTTCATTAACATCCTTCATTTATTATGAATGTTTTGTACAAAAAAAAGAAAAAAATGTACATTAATAATACATAGTTGGATCATACCCGCATTAAATATCTTAATATTTGTTGTGAGATATTTTAATGAGATTATCATATAATATATATATATATATATATATATATATATATATATATCAACTGTAAATTTTACAAGAACATAACAGAAATAAAAAAAAATACAAATAAATAAAATAAATCTACAAATAAATGAAAAGAAAGTGAAAATTTTTCAATTTCATGAACGTATATAAATTTTATCATTAATATTTTTTATCTTTTATAATTAAGATTATTTTTCTAATATTAAATCATACAAAATAAAATATACATACAAATTTGTAGTTCAAAATTTCATTGAAATACTTTAATCATAAAAAACTTTCAATTTTAAGAAAGATCTTCATGACAGAATTGATTACGCAATAGTTTTTTTTTTACAAAGTTTTCTAATTTTAAATGAATATTTCAGAAAACACGAAAATATAACTTCAAATTGAAATCGATCGTTCACGATTTTAACGAAGGCATGTTTTCGTTGAATAAATATATTATAAATATTTTTTTAAGTTAATACTGTTGATTATTAATTACAAAACATATACAAGAATTAAAAGTACATAATTATTTTAATTTAAAAGAAGAAAAAAATTTGGTTCACAATTAAAATTTCATGGGATCTAAAATAAAATAAATAAATAATTAAAAACAAAAAAAAACATAAGCGTCTTTTGCACCTTAAATAACTTATTTTAATGGTTATTGAGAAACTTATCATCAATATCACTGTACTATATGAAAAATTTACATATTTCCTCCATTTGTAGTTATTCATATTTACAAAATAAGAAACCTTTTCAATTATCTTTACACAGTTTTATAAAATAAATTATTTATGCACCCCACTATTCAACACAAATTCACAACGTATTTTAATCTCACAGCAGTTCCACAGTCTTCTCGTTTTTCATTCTTGAAATACACAAAAGACATAAAATGGAATTATAGAATATATATATTTTATATATAATAAATAAAATAAATATATATATATATAATATTAATAATAATATTAATAGTAATAAATAGGCCACTTCTTCATATCAGTATGACGTTTCAGACTATGCACGGTGAATTTTATTTTATTATATTATATATTTTTTGTCATTATCTGATGAATTATCTTTTCAACGCGCATACTTAACAATTTTGTTCTCATCATGTTTTTTATATATATTTGTAAGTATTTTTTTATTTTCAACAAATTGTTTACAACAAATAATAAATGCGTTTCAATATATAAATAAATAAATATATATATATATTGAAAATATATATATATATAAATATATATTATTTTTATTTTATCTAGCAGTAGTAAGACAAAAATAGTCCGAGTTTGCACGTGTAGTAGGAATGATTCGGATACATACGATTAACAACGTCCTTGTTTTCACAGCGTTGTCCTTTGTAGCCATCTGGACATCTATTAAAATATGGGGATAATTTAATATTCTTCCGTCACAACACAAAAACAGTATTTTCCTTCAATTTCACCGTTCAATTTATTAAAACTAAATTATATAAACATTGAAAAAAATATTTCTCATATATATTGATGCGTGAATTTGAAGAAAAAATTCCTATATGTACCTTGTATATATAGGTTTGTATTCGATTTTTTAGTTATGAATGTTATTCTACGTGTGATTATAATTGAACATTTGTGAATGGTCTATATCAATAAAAATAATCATCAAGTGTTTGAAAAGCGCAATTATAACATCGATCGGTTTTCCTTTGTGAAAAGCTTCCAAAGTGCTATTCCGCAAAGAGAAATTGTTATATTGATAGAATTATCGTGATAATTCACTATCCTGGACTACCAAAAAGTAAACTACCGTGTATAAACAGTATTATATATAGTGAGCATACAAATGAGGCTCATGAGGGTTAAAAAATAGACTCTTTAAAATGTGATATCGCGTTCGCGTTGATTAAATATTTTGACCCTTTCGTGTCGAATGTTGCGAATACGGGGTCCATATTTATATTTATCTGCCGATCGTCATAAAATTTATATATATATATATATATATATATATATATATATATATATATATATATATATATATATATATATAAATTTTATTGTTCAAAATTTAACACAAGTATTTGTATAAATTTATGAATATTAAATAATATATTTTTATTTAAGTCGTTAAAAATATATGAAAATAAAATTTTTAAATAAGATTAGGTTATATTTTAATAGTAATATTAAAAAATCTTACTGGCAATATGGTTCGTCGATGTTTGTAATTAAAATACAGGTTCCTCCATTTTGACAAAATAAATCTGGATTTGTCAAAGGACATCGGTCAGCATTCCCTATAATTGAAAAATAACAAATAAAAATTATTTTCAACTTATTAAAAATAATAATGTATTGAATATAATATTTATGTGTATCATATAAAAATCGTGTCGGCTTAATTTTGGCGTTTACGACGTCATAAGCTACCGTTTCGGTTAAAAGGCATAGAAATGACATGAATGAAAGCACATCTTACCTATATTATTATGCTTTTGAATGTCGTCATCAATTCGAACAGTCACATTTACTCGAGATGCTGAATGTCGCGATCCACTATTATTGACGCGACATTCGTAACGACCACTATCATCCGGCCGCACAGGGTCTATAACCAGATTGAACTGTCTCCTGAAAAAAAATATTTTTAAAGTATTAGAAATATTGCCAAATATATATACAATAATTAAAATTAACGATATTTGCAAAGTTGTGCTACAGTACGATTATTATTTTTTAAATATGTAACCAATCAAACGAGTTACGACACCATAGTCTATTTTCAGACTTAAAACGATTTTGAAAGCTCGGTTAACTAATTGTAATATACAATTTAACGCACTCATTTTTATATTATGTCGTTTTGAATTGATAGATAAAATGGTTGATATGAAAATGTATATTAGAGTAATATTTTATTTTTTGACAATGAAATATATAAAATTTTAACGTTGCTATTGGCTATTTGAGATGGTTAAAAACGGCGAAAAGACAACTTTAAAGCTCGTTTTTTTGACAGAATCACATGAAATGTCCGATTGAATTATGTGTTTGCAAGCTTTCAAGTGCGTATACAAAATGCGTTGACTTTATATACATACATATATAAATTTATATGTATACATATATACAAATACACGCATATATACATATATATTCTTTTCAACCGATTATAAATCTAAGATGCAGTTTGCTCGTTTGCCAGTAGCTCGGCGAGAGATTTTGGATTCTCCCTCGTCGTCGTTCTAAGAATAAGCAGTGTCAACCGGCAAAGATAGATTCTGATACAATTCGCCTTCTTAACACTGGCATAGTGGAGTCGGTCGTTGGGATTTTTTTAAAACTTTGAAAGTGTGTGTTAGCGTGTCGGGAGAGCTTTCTGAAACCCGAAAATCGGCGTTAATGTCGTCGACTCGGTAGAAGATCTGTCGTTTTTCCTCTCTTTGTCCTTAATTATCCTTTTGCTTACGTTTAATAGGATGTGCTTACCTTATAGATTGCAGTTTTATTCTTCTATTGCCTCGCGGCGATAAGGGTCGGTCATCCTTGTACCATTTAAAATTCGAGGAACTGCCACCGCGCATCGGACAGCTCAATTTTAATTTTTGACCCGTCCTCGCGACTTTCTCTGTGAACAAAAAAATAATATATTGATTTATTATAAAATTATATAAATTTATATATCAATGAAATAAATAGTGTATAAAGAAAAAATCAATTTGGATTAATAATAACTTCGATATCACAACATTTCAATTAAAGGTTTAAAGCTGGTTAGATTTTAATAGTATTTAATATACAAATGTTAAAAATTGATTTTTTATTTATATTTATATAAAGATATTAATCTTAATATACATATGTTATAATTGATATATAGAAACAAAATTGAAGGAGAAAATATAATATTAATATTATTTAGAAACAATAAATCAACTCAATCAGTTGATATTTTTAACTGATTGTCACCTTATTGTTGACTTGTGTTGTATGCTTTAAAGATTAATTTATATAATTATTAAATAGATATGTGATGTATTTCTTAAACTATATTTATGGAGAACGCTATAAGTTATATATTTTAATGCATATAATATCGGTTATGATAAATAAGTTATATTTTTATAAGCACGAATAATTAAATAAAATTAATCAGATCAATTACGAATTACTCTGTTTCTAAAAAATTATCATATCACAGATAAATTGCAAGATTTTTATTTTTAAAATATACAAAAAAAACGTGGAAAAAATATCACTTTAATATACTTAAAAAAAATCTTTAAATATCAAAATAAATATTTATATCGCAATTTTGCGACGGTGATCTCGAGTTTTTTTTTTCACTTTTCCATATTTTTTTTATAAATCCGAAAAATCTGTTTTTCGCCTTCAGTTCTGGACGAATAAAAGCTAATGAAATGACGCGACGCAGACTAAACAATTATTTTACGACATGTGTTTCATTTTGTTCGAATTAGTATTTTTTTTTATTTTTTACTTTATAATATTATCAGTATTTTTACGTCGATTTTATGACATTTTATTTTAACGAGTTACCAACACGTCGCACTTTCACTTCTCGTTCTGAAAAAATGAAGGTAACGTTATTTTTCAGAATCCGATTATTCAGCTCAATTGAATCTAGATATATGTATATATATATATGTGTGTGTGTGTGTGCGTGTGCATGTGTGTGTTTTAAAGGTGAGTTAGTGGGTGTGTAGTACTATGTCTACCAATCAATAGTGACTCAGAATGAAGTGGAAGTTTGCCAAAGGTCTATTTTTCTTGCGACGTGAGGCAGTCGTTCCTCGTCTCATCTCAAAAGAAACATCTTGCCGTATATATTATATAAATATATATGGTGTGTGTTTATAATTAATAGAAATTAATGAGATTTATAATGGGTTTGTGTGTTTTTTTTAAAGTTGATTATAATGCATTTTCACGGAAAATTGCGTTTCGTATTATAAAAATAACATTAAAGTTTTTTTTTAATCTAAAAATTTGATATACAAAATATAATAATTGTATCAAATTACTATTTAATGAATATTTTAATTATAATTTTATTTTTAAGATGTTCAAGACATGAAATTTTACAATAAATCAAATAAGAATGATTTGCCTACTACAGAAAATTATAAAAAAGGAAAATTTAGAACTATAAAATATCAGTATAATATATATACAATTTGTAGAAATTTATGTAAAGAAATATATTTAAATTTACAAAAAAGCTAAAAAAAATTAATTAATTGAAAATTTATATTTGAAATTAACATAATAGTTTAATTGCGGTTTTGTCAAAAATGCCTACAATTTAATAATTATTTTGGAATATATTAAGAGAAAGAAATGGATTTTAAGGATTAGATTATTTATGCAACTAAATATAATTTACATGCTTTGTATGATATATAAAATTATTAAATTAATATTATTCAATGCTAAAATATTTTACATAATATTTAGTAGAATTTCTATATCAGTTTTATATATAGCGAAAAAAATCAATAACTATAAAAATTTCAATCTTACAAAAAATGCGTTAAGTTGAAAAAAATCTAAAACTTAAATATGAATGCATTATGAAGTGCGAAAAATCAAGTTAATTTTATCGCACGAAAAGAAAAGACATCATACGTCGCGAACGTTTTCACTTACATCTGAAGCACCTGTACGAAAGATTATAAGAATACGAAAATAAATAAAATGATTTTCAATGCAGTGGCACAGCGTTCTATATAAAAAGAAATTTATCGATCGAAGAAATGTAAAATGTGGCGTTAGATTTATCTTCGACAACATTTCGATTTTTCATTATAGAGTGTGGCCATTAATCTAAAGATATATATATATATATATATATATATATATATATATATATATATATATATATATATTCGGATTTAAAATTGGTATTTTAAAGCGCACCCGAGCAAAACAGGCACGAGATAGCGCGACCATTCATTTTCGTGGTTATTTCTGTTTCGTTTGGTGTGTTTGGTGATGGCGATGATGACTACGACGATGATGAGGAGAAAAAGTGCACGATGGTCGAGTATAAACACTACGGTTTCACTATGCTTCAGCACTTCGGTTCAATCTCGGATGCAAAGTGAACCTGTCAGTCAGTTAGTCGGTGGAAAAGTGGATGCTTCTGCGTCTCGTGTTACGGACACACACATTTTTTTTTGTATTCGGTTTCAAAAACGGATTAAAAATAAATAAATACAAAAACAAAATAAAACAAAAACAAAATTAAAAATAAGACGGCAGACAAATATTCTCCATTCTTCACGAGCGCGTTCTAATTCCAGAGGCGAAATGACGCGACCGGAACGATTTTGAAGACGGTTCGATTTTCGGTGGAAAAGCTATAGGTTTTTCCGTGCGAATTTGATGTTAATTAATTATGTTAAGTCTTTTCTAAATTAAAACAAAGATTATATATATATATACATTACTGTGATCAAAAAGTAAGGTGAAATTGTCATTTAAAACTCCCGGGCTATTAGGGAGGCAGGTAAATTGTAATTTTTCCTAGGTTGGTAGGACTGTATATAACATTTGACAAGCGTCTGTTTGTCAAAAGGTTTAATTATCTTCAAGTTACACGTGTTTTTACAACTCTTGGTTTTTTATCACTTTAATGTACCCTATCATACTGAATTGGTTCTTCGCGCCTTTTTGCCAAAAACTCAACTCATATCGTTCCGTAACTAATATGTATAGTTTAAAGAAATATTTTGTATTACAATTTAATATTTTAACTTAGTTTAAACAATTTTGACATATAATTTCTTATTTTTATATCTCAAAAAATAAGAAAAAGTTAGTTTAAATTGTAATATAAAATTATTTAATTAATATAAAAATACATATTTATATAACTAGATGCTTATAAATTTCAATTACAATATTTTTTTAATATTGATGATAATTATAAATGTTAACATATTGTTATATAAAAAAAAATGTTTTATTTTATGCGTGATATATATAAAGGTAATGATCAGTTGTCACCTGATTGCAAATACGACCGGTCGCTTCAACCTGAAGCAATATGATACATAATCAGCAGTTACAAGTAATAATATGTGTTGATAACGACACCGCGCTGCCATCTGCCGTCGGCGTTCGCCAATCAAAACCGATAATTTCCAAAAATGACTATAATTAGCACTACTTTCGCTAGAGAATAATAATCGTGTTCGATAATGTAAAAAAAACTATTTAAAAAATTAATTATTTATATTAAAATATTGTTTAATTTAATGGTATTGAATTTTGTGAATTTTATTTTATTTATACTCATGGGAATGTTTTAATTTTTTTTATATGTTAATCTTTTGAACAATGATAAAAACGTAATTTGTTTTTAGGTGTGTAGCATTATTTTAATAAAATTCCAATAACGGTTAATTTGTTTAAATGTCAATATATATACTTATCATTTAGAGGCACATATATTTTTTTTATTAAATAATTGTTTTCATTCTAAACAATGACCTAATTAATATATTACATTTTGTACCAAGGTAATTTAAACATGCACGAACTTCGATTTGATTTCGTTACAAAAGAAAAAAAAATAACGATATTAGAAGGGAATGCACAAGTTATGCGAATGAGTATTTCTCTAATGATAGAAATAACGTTTTTCATTTTCTAAATTTGTACGCATTACTCATATTTGAGAAACTCCGTACGATGAAAATAGCGCGACTTACCTTAAACTAGAGTTTTTTAACTGTTTTTTAATATTTTTCAATAATTAAATCGAATAAAAAATTATCAATATTTTATTATTTAATTGTTTTGATAATAGAAATTAGTAATAATTAATATTTTATTAATGAAAAGTTGATTTAATTATTATATATGTTTATGTAATATGGTAAAATATTATAAAATAAAATTTGAATTATTATTTTTGTATAATTCTGATTTATAAAGATGGAAAGCAGGATTTTGGGGATACTTTGGATAAACGGGCAAAATTTTACATAACATCGACGTTGAGGTTGTTGAACTTGGACTTATTTAGAGAGATAGTAGTGAGATGCTCCAGCTTTGCTCGGCTTATTAGCTTTTGAGCGTTCGAATAAGCTTTCCGAAACGAAGACAACGACGACGACGACGTCTTCTTTCTGCTCGAGTTTACCCTCGACATCGGGCTCAAAACAAACACTGTTTGACGTCACGACTTCAGAGCTTCGGAAGGACGTATCTTCGTCAAATTGAACGAAAATAGATGGTAATTCGGCGATGACGATCCGTTTTATTTGTGAAACAATAAAATAAAAACGGTTGCACCGATATTCGGCCGGTCGCTACCGTCTTTTTTTACCGTATCTTATATTTTTAACTGGGACAGTTAAATAGATGCGTTGAAATGTATATACGATTGTATTAAAAATATAGCGAGATTAAAATTAAAATTAAATCAGAGATGCGACAGTTTTATAGAGGCCAAGGCCTCTTTCAGAATTCAAAAAGTTGATTGTTTTTTTTTATATTTAATTAATTTACAGAAATTATTATTTTATGAAAGATTTAATACAAAAAATTGAAATATAGATGTCTACGTAAGTTAATAATTATATTCAATTGATAAAAATCATAATATTTTAAAAAATAATAAACGTAGACTTTGACTTAAATTTGAATAGTTAAATATAGGTAACTGAATAAATTAGTCATAATTTAATAAATAAATATTTTTAATAATAATGAATAAGTATTTATAAATATCAATTATTTATTATTTCTTTTTTATAAATATTTTTTTTCAACATAATATTTTTAATCTTCATTTTTATTCGATACTGTAATATTTTTTTGTACACATTTATGTTTAATTTCAATTTATTATTATAACTAATAATGATTCAAATTATTATTTTTTTCGGTTATGAAATGATTACGATTTAGTATTACAGTATTATTGATAGTTTATTTATAATAATAATGCATTGCTTTTTTGACATTGCCTCCTGCATAATCGACTACATACCATAAAATAATATATTTTATTGCGATTTTATTAATTCTAATGTAATAATTATTATAATATTACAATACAAAATCTGTACTTTTATATATAAATCATCTTTGATTGGGTTCAGTATATATTATATAATATATTAATAATTTTAAAAGGTATTAATCTTACTAACATAACAATTAATAACTATACACACCTCAGGTTTTATATGCATATCTCGTATTAATATCAAATGTCACTAACAAGACTTTAGAAGATCGAATCCTTATATAGAAAAAAAAAATCGAAATTTTTTATAGGTGACATGCAAGTTCGACGAAACGATAAAAATTCGACATGACCATATCCACGAAGTAACTGTTATGTTTATTAATCGTCTAATTATAATGTACACGACCGTTTGTAGACGTTATGCTATATATATGCTTATATTGAAGAAGTATGAGAAGGATTAAAAAAATGAAAAAAAAAGATGAACACAACACCAATTTATTACGATTATTTGTGGACGGATAAGAAGCGTAATCGCGCTTCTGTTTCATTAAATAACATACACACGAGCACAATACAGAACAATGGTAATTAATCGTTTTCGATATGGCCCGACGGTCGTTTCTAATTAATTATGAAGAGAGGTGGGGGGTACGTCATTAACCTTTTATGCGACGACAAATTCACCAAAATAATAAATAAGAGTATAAAAAAACGCACACTTAAGATGAAAATTGACCATTTTTAATGTTTTAGATTAAAATTATAATTTAAAATTTAAATGTTTAATTGTATATTTTTGAAATTAAAAGTTGAGTTATAAAACTCAACTTTTAATTTCAAAAATATACAATTAAACATTTAAATTTTATATATAAATATAAAAAAGTTAAAAGAAAAAATATTTTAAAGAATTAAAATCATTTTTGATAAAAATTACGACGATTTTGAGTTGTTTTTTTAAAGTTCGAGTCATCATTTCGTTATTATTATTACAAAATATTTATTTATATTCAATGACTTACAAAATGTTATCATAATTAAAATTCAACATATTATCGTTAGCACATTAAACGAACATGTTATGAATTAGACCAGGAATAAAAAAATTAAAATTTGCAAGCATGCGCAATTTTTTTAAGAAAATTTTGATTTATACCAAAATACTTGATTTTTGATAGATGAAAAAAAAAGAAATTATTATCTTATTAAGTATCAAAAAATATAAAATAGAATTGAAGATGAGTTAAACAAATCTTTAAAAATTGTTACATATAAATAACATAAAGTATATGCGATTTATGTAGTTTAATCTGAATCAAATCAGCATATGACGAATTGTCGACATGACTGATTAGACGCCAACCAGTCTCGTTTGAAAACGAGTACGTGTTCTGATTACAAGTCCCGATATATCGGGATATTTAAGTAATAATTATTCAGAATACGTACCGACTCGTTTTCGGCATATCGGAGACGAGGTTTCCAACACAAGAATTATGGCTGATGAACGAGACATTCCGTCTTCCCAAATAAAAAAAAAGAAGAAAAAGAAAGAAAAAAATCCCATTGTTCTTAGAGTATAAATCGTCCCGGCTTAATTCCGTTTGATGTTTACGACGATAACGGACTTAGGCGACTTCGTATAAATAACTATCGGGAAAGCGTCGGAAAACCCTCGGGAAACGATCCGATCTGAAATATTGTGACAATTTTAATGTCAACGACCGACATTGTCCGGTCGACGAATTTTATATTTCGATTGGAAGAAATGTCATTTATATATATTTTTTTGGTAAATATAAAAATATCGGTGTAGAGCCGGCTTTATATAGAATGACTGTGTATTAGATTATTTGTATATACATTTCGATATATATGCTGGATTTATATGGTCAAATATGTTGTCATTATTTATGTTTAAAAATGTAGTCTAAAGTCATTAATTAAAAGCTGTAATTTAGATATATATAAATATCATATTATAAATGGAAATAATGATTATTAAAATATAAATATTTTGTTTTTTAAATCATAATTTATTATGTTATAAATCAAAATCACTTTATTTGATCATTTTTATAATAAAAACATATTTTTAATAAATCTAATTATTACTGAAAGATAGAATGGAAATGTTAAATTTGAAGGAAAACGTATAAATACAAATTTTGAAATAATTTCATTGTTGAAATTAATTAAAAAATAGATGGTTTTAAGATTTTTAAAACAATATTTATTTTTTGAAAGATCTTTATTCACCGTTAAAAATCATTTTGGCAAACATCAAAGTACTCAAAGTGATATATTTATTTCGGTATCGACATATTATATATTTGAGATTCATTCATCATTATATTCGGACTTCTATGAAATTATATTAAATATTAATCCTATTGCATAGAAACGGTTGAATTCAGCAATGATGCATCGGAATGCGATATGCAAATTGTCTGAACTAACACCGGCTCGACATTGTTCTTCTATATAATGCCTTAGGGCCTAGGAATCGTTCGCATTCCTGTTAACCCGACAAGAAATTCCCGACTAAATGGACCGAGAGTTACCTGTTGGTTCCAGTTTTGCGCTACCGTTGCAAAACGGCGACAAGACGCACAAACACATTATATGCGGCCCGTTCGAATTCCTATCCGAAAATTATGACCCAGATCTTTGTATAATAGCCGCGGAACGATCCTATATATCCAACGATGACTTTGTCGGCGTATTCGCGGAAAAAAAAGAAATCAGCGAAATCGAGGTAGATGAAGGTGAAAAAAAAAAATGCAAGAAAATAGCGACGTGCTCCTGTGGGATCACTCCGATGGGATATTTGTTGGATTGGCAATGTGACCGGTAAAAATTGAGAAAAAAGTCTGTATTTGGAATTTTAAGAGTTAATTATAGCTTTTTATAATTTGTATATGTCTAAAATATAGATTTCAAGTTGAATTTCACGAATTTAGGTCATTGATGATACCACTTCTAAGATCAAAATCATTTTGAAAATAGCTCAATATTTCACGTTTAATTAAATCTTAACTATCGTTAAAAACATTTAGAGACCGAGGTCCGTCTCGGTAAGTGATGTAGTCTTCTACTTATACACACACACACACACACACACACACACACATATATATATATATATATATATAATACATATATAAAATATATAGAGCTGTCGAAAAGTGAAGAAGGTTTGTGCGTGTGTTTCTGCGGGATCGTTGTCCGGTTGTCCTTGATGGATACCGTTAGTTCGACGCCCTCGAGGGGTCCCTGCGAAGCCGATCCGAAGGGAGCCGAAGGGCGGGTCGAGTTTTTACTCGTCGCCGGTTAACTGTTGTGTGTCTCGCATGCGCTAAAACCACTACGCCGTAGTAGTAAATACGAGGGGTGCCGTTAACGCGCAGTGAAAGTTGACTCGTGCGCCATATTGTATGTATATGCGATATATATATATATATATATATATATATATATGTGTGTGTGTAAGATATTTAATACAGTTTAGAACGATTAGTGTGACAGTCTAGATTATATGACACATCTAGCATTACCCAATATCTAATCTATGTTTTTTTTGAGTCTGATTAATATCATATATGACATAACAACGTCACACTAGCCGGATTCAAATGCATATAGATTTATAGATAATTTTATTTATCTATATATATATATATATATATATATATATATATCGATAATAGAGGATGAAATTGAATTTTATCATAAATTGCATTTAAAATTATTAGTTTTGAAAAATATAGTAATATTACTGATGGTTGAATTTGGTTTTGAAAAAGATATAATTGAGCTACTGTTTTTTTTTAATACATATTTAAATATATATATATATATATATATATATATATATATATATATATATATATATATATATATATATATATATATATATATATATATATATATATATATATATTAATCGGAACTAAAATGTACAATGAAAATTGAAAGAAAGGTCATCATAAAAATATAATTCAATCGAAGTTTTATTTGTAATAGGAAACCGATTATGTCGTATTATAATTAAATATATATCATTAATAGTAAAAAAAGTTAATTAATTTAATATAATTAGAATATCAAATTATTATTTTTCGAAAATAATATTTTAATTAAGTAGAGATGAATATAAATAAATTCTTTTAAGAAAATAAATAAAATTTCGGTTAAAAATATTACAAAATACTGATTTTAGATTCATTAATTTAAAATAAATATTTTATTCAAGAATAAAAATTTTAATAATTTTAATATTATATATATTAAATTTAACATTATTTTTAAAAAATAATATATATTCTTCGCTTAGATATATATTTAATTAAATAAAGCGAATCGTGAAATACCTTTGGGAAAAATTTATGGTTTCGAAAATGCAAACTCGCCTCTGCTTTTATATAAACTAAATATGTGCAACGTGATAACCGTCTAACAGGACAATAGAGTTGAAACAATACCACGGTGGAAAAAGTCGAAAATAAAACCAAACAAATGAAAACGAGAGAGAGAGAGAGAGAGTATGTGAGTGAGAGTGAGGAAGGGGAGGGGAGCAAATAAAAGGACAAAAATAAAAATAAAATAAAATGAAAATGAAGAGAGGAAAAAAAAGAAGGATCGGTCTCCTGTTCGTCCTGGCCGCGTAGAGAGATGGCAAAACAATGCTTCGCGCCGGTTACAAATAAAACGGTCGTCGTTATATAGGGCCACCAGCAACTCTTCGTGCTGATTTAAAACCTGTTGCAAAACGTATAATGAGATACCGAAGCCTCCAAATTGAATACTAAAGGGTAACGAGTGCCTTCGACGCCCAAAAACGTCTTGTGGGCCCGGTATAAATTGTTATGAAAACTCGCCGACACTGGACTCGATATAGCGACCCGGCACATATGGAACCTTTGGACAATTCGCCAAAAATTATTCGGCCACGCGTTGTGTGTGTGAAATGTTGGAAAATTAAATCGTGCATGCATATATATATATATATATATATATATATATATATATATATATATATATATATATATATATATATATATATAAAGTCAAAGTTAATAAAATTTTTCACTGATTTTTGGATTATCTAAGCAGCGATCACTATGGTGATCGTCGGCAATTTAGTATCATCTAAATTTTATCTCATTTTCTTTAATGTATCAAACGATATAATCAATTTAATAAATAATTTGTTTTAAATTTTTAACACCTTTTCAATTGCATAAATATTGAAATCTATTGGATATTATTTCTATATTGGTACATCTTAATTATTATTTTTATTGCATAAATGTAAATGCACTTTTATAAATTTTGAACAATGAAAACATAATATTTGTTAAAAAATAGCGATATATTATTTTTCAATATAATATTTTATAAACATGTACCATATAATATAAATTAATTAAAAATCTAAGAACTAAATTAATTGTAAAAATGAATATAACAAATAAAATTATACAATTAGGAACTATTTTTTAAGTTAACACAATACCGGGGAAAAGCATAATAATACGACTGACGTCTGCTATCGGTTAAAGAGGGGAAGCGTAGTAATACGCTTTGTGTCTTCTGATGGTAAATGATGGTAACGTAGTAATACAGTTGAATTTTGATGTCATCTATTGAATAAATATTTGATCTGTATGAAAAAAAAATATTACATCGTATTCGCAATTTATTCGATTTTTAAATCGATACAGTGGATTGCGAAATGCTTGCAAAATTACCCCTCTTTTTTCGTAGCAGACAGCGACAAACTAAGCCCCATGGTGAAGTGTTAACACAAAAATATAAAAATCAAACCAAATTTTAATAAAAATTTATATTGAGTTAGTTTTCTTTAAATTTAGTATATTAGATTTGTTATAGTTCGTAGTATTAATAATTATCAAACGATATTTTATAAATAACCCTTCACCGAATAAAAACAACATAACAAATATATTCGTGATATTATTCAATTGTACAGGGTGATTTATTTACATATAAACATATATGTATACACACACGCACACATAAACATATATATACAAAAAGCACTTTTATATGCGTGTTAATGACGGTGTTAAGTCGTGTTTTGTTAATTTATTGCATATGCAAACACTTTTCACATTTACACATTTTACTTACTGATATGTTTCACTCGCGTCGCTCTATGGCGTTCCTTGGCAAATAATGGCACTAAAATTTTGCCCTCTATAAAATTAAAACAAATATAATTATATTATGTATATTTTGCAAATAAAGAACTAAATTATATATAATTATTTTTTTTAATAAATAAAAAATGGTAGAAGATAAAAAGGATATTGGTCGAATTTACGTAAATTTTTCAATGTGAAAATATATGTATTTATTTTTTACGATGTAAACACGGTGAATTTTTTCGTATTAAACGTCAGTTTTTATACTGCATCGTCTGCGTTTTTTCCAAAAAAGGGCCTGAAGGGGAGCTCGACGCCGGTCAAGTACTCTTCTGTTTGAACCAAAAATGGCTTTGGACAGGTTGGTGAGAGGTCATTCTTTGTGAGTGGAATTGCATAAAAGCCTTGAATTTTAATGAAAAATATCCTGACATCTCATTGTTTGTACGCTTTGACCAGATATAAAGGATCGACGCACGCATCTTGCACGTAAGTAATACTTATATCCGTATGGTCAACGGAGACAATTCCGAGAAATGGCAAAAATTTTACCAAATACATCTGATCAACCAGTTCGGAGGATCTCTCCAAGAGTTGACCACAAGTCTGCGGGATTGCGTCGATGTGAAAACGAGACCGCAATCCAAATGGAATTTTTGCTTTTACGCGCAGAATATTTAAATATTTTCCATTTAATTCGACTTTTTTTCCTTCTCGAGCTCTCGAAAGGAGGCGATATAAAGTGGGTCACGTCAGCGATGAGAATCGAAACATCATCAAAAAAAAAAATAAGTTTTAGACTGCAGTGGTACATTTTTTTAACGCGTTCGTTTCGATACAGAGAACTCTCATTTTTCGTGAAAATTTTGGCTCGTGCCGTCATCTAATTCGTATCGCTCAGAGAAAATCCAGTTTTTAGATTGAAAATAGCGTAGGAAAAAACGTCTGAAAGCTCGCGGTGATTCCTCGAATGATCCACATTTGAGGCGGCGGAAAAAAAATGTGCAAAGACGGTGAATATTTTTCATCTGTGGCGGAAAAAAATCCCGAATTTAAAATCGCCGGCCAACTTTCTTCGTCGCTCAATGATAAGCACCGTTGAATGTTTGGCGACACGCTTTTAGAACGCTTTTTAATTTGTTTTTTTTTTCAGGGGGAAAAGGGGGATTTTTTGTGACATTCGTGTATTTTTTCAAAAAAAATGTCTAACTGAACTTGGAAAAGATCCACGATGATTAATCGGACTTGACGTTACGAAACGTCTATGAACTTGTGCTAGATCTTTACAATCGCATGTCCAAGTTTGAGCTTCGTCATAGAGATAGTGGAAGGGTCATGTTTTAAGTTATTGAAATATTAATGATGTTTGTCATTATTTAGATATATATATATATATATATATATATATATATATATATATATATACATTAGTGAAATCAAAAATTTATGATTTATATTTAAATGAATGTAAAATTTAATAACGCATAATGGAATTATAGTATGTAAACTTTTTTAACCGTTAACTTTTTAGCCAATCAAAACGGCATATCATTTATATTAAAATTATAATTCAAAATCGATATAAAAAGTCATTTATTAATTAATCAATATGCAAGCGATGCGACGATTTGCGTTCGCAGTCCGCCGTTAACACGCAGGCGAGCGAACTTCGGTCACGTGCTAATTCGATCGCTTAAACGACATCAATAGTCGAACGCGCTAAACGATAATCGATAACAACACGCGATAAATCGCGCTAAACGAATCGTCCGATCGGTATTCGCGTCTCAAATCATTAAGCTTTTCGAGATCAATTTGAGCGCGAGATGAGAAAAATGTCACCGCGCAACAAGTTCCAAGATGTACAACGGGCGAGCGCACCTACCCATGCATTCTGATGATATGTCCAGGAATTTATCCCCTGCTTGAAATTCATACCGCATTTTCATCAAACGAAATTTGCCGAATTTATTTTAGTACAAATCTGTTGTCGTTGGCCACATTTTTATTGCCGTGGCATTTCGTCGACGCTTTTTCCTCCATAAAAACGTTAGTAAATATCGTGGAAAATACTCAGTGACTATGTTAATGCAAAGAGCAGATTTTTTTTTCTTTTTTTAAAAGCTTATAAATTGTTTTTTTATCGTATTTTAGTAGTACTGATAATCGAATTTCGTATGTCTTAACAAAATTCTTAACTAAAATTGTTATTAGATTATTAAATGTTATTGTAACATTAATTAATTTATACAATCTAAAGATTCTTTTATTATTTAGTATAATTAAAATTTTCATCGTGTAGTGATTTGCGTTTTATTTATTATGTTTCTATTTTTCATTTACAAACTAACCTTTTCAGTATATATTAAATCATTTGAAAATATACATGAAGGAGTTAGATTTTATAAAGCTATATTATATTTTGTTTTACAATAATATAATATGCAAATAAAGTTAGTAGTTGAATCTTTCGAAAAATTTACAAGGTATTACCGATGAAAATTATAAGATATTTATTTAATTATAAATATAACACGAAAATACTTATTAAGTTGTGCTTAAAAGTTTTCAAATAAATATATATCATTCGAATAATTATAGTCAAAATTAAAACGATAAAAAAAATATAATTAAAAAAATCCCGCCAATCGAGTGTTAACGATGACGTACACGCAATCGTACGACGAGTCAATTTTGTCACGATACGTGTTCGTAATGTGTAAAAATTGCGCGATGCACACAATGTATAAAATTAGGAGTCGAATTTGACAGCAGCGTCACCCCGTTTTTTCCATACAAAACAACAATTTTCGGCGCGCACGATTCGCGTTCTAATTTCGAATTGATTTTTATTTTTCCGCGTATGTTATTATGATTTTTTTTATCTCGTATCGCGTATTGTTCTTTAATTTATTTTTATGTGTCCGTCTCTAATTGATTGTCGGAATTCCGACGATTTAAATAAACGTCGATTGGGATCGCCGCGAATTCGTCCACTTCTCCGCCCTTCTTTACTTTTTAATATATATATATATATATATATATATATATATATATATATATATATATATATATATATATATATATTGAACGCGGACAAAAATAAAACGGGCTTTCGAAAATAAACGGGCTTTCGTCTCATCCGCGTTGCATTTGTACACATTATTTTAATATATTACCAAATATATATCGTTATAATCAGGGAAATTATTTAATTTACCCCATATTTCTAAGTACGCCCTTTGATTATTTTTCCGCCGCCACTGATTAATCGTCTGTTTAACGCTAGCGTTACCTGAGTTTATTCTAAGCTCGCGCTCCCTTCACAATTTTAATTTTAATTAAAAGCGTAATATCAAATTTGTTAAAGAAGGTTAACCGTCGCACGTATATTTTTTTCTTATATCTTTCTTAACACATCATTATGCATGATTAATACGTTGCCAGAAAAAAAATATCCACAATAAATCAACAAGAATAGAAGCGAAATAAAAATTAAATAATATATTCATTTTTGTATGAAAGATAACGAAAAATGTTCAATGTATAAATAAATAATATTTGTAGTGTTTTATGATTTTTTCTGAATATATTCAACTTTTATTACTCAATCAATAACATATTTAATATAACTTAATATTTATTACATATCCTAATATTGGAAAAAAGTATAACTATTAATTTTGAGATATTAAAAATCTCAAAAAAATTTTCATTTGTTATATAATTAAAATAACTTTTAACTATGATTCTAATTTTAAAACGTAGTTAAAAAGTTATCATTGATGTAGGTATTATGTCATTTATTATTATAATATTAATATAACGATCAGATGTAGATTTTCTCTTTCAGATTCATAAGATATTTTGATATTTAAAATTTTTGTTTTTAATAAAAATCTATATAAATATTTTATAACCTTGCAGTATAAATTACGTTAATAAAAATAATAATTATACAATAAATGATATAAAATATCAAAAGTAGGTAATAAATTCAACACAAATACAAACAATCGAAACATTTTCTTTTTCAAAAATCAATTGGTGAACGCGTACTTTTCGCAAGTCGGCCATTTTTTAATCTTATCGGCCGGCGTTGAAAGATTTAGTGTGCGCCGGTCATTCGAGGGTTGGACGTGGTGGCCAGCTGGTCGTCGTCTATTTCGGACTCCCGTGTCTGAATCACGGTGTCGGAGACGAGTATTTGTAGACGATGCAGTGACTCAAGAGCGCCCACAAGCAAAATAAATTAACGAGAACACCTCGCGAGTCGTCTCTCTTTTTTTTTCACTTCATCGTTATCATCATCGTCATCTTTTCGATCTTACTTTCAAAATTCACTTTTGATATTATAAATTTCGACGTTTTGACTTTTTTGTGCGAGTTCAAAGAATCGTTTCGAAGTTTTGTGCAAAAGACGATGGAAGACTTCGGTTTTTGGAGTTAGCTCTTGACGGCAGGTGCTGAAGGTGTGCGGCACCCGGCCAACTAAAAGTTATCATTATATCGATTAAATAATTTAAAATTTACTTGTACGCTTATTATGTAAAACATAAATTATGCGTTACAAAATGATCCCTTATTTTATCTAAGTTGTTACACGTACTTCGTAAATAATTTTAATCAATGTCGCGCATAATTATAATAGCTTATATAATAACCTTTAGTCTGCTAGTTACTAGATAACTCGGTTTTGACATGCGTAGTCTATCAACTTTAACAAGCAGTATCTAAATTGCCGTAAAATAAACGAAAACTTTGTATGGTATTCGTATACACGATAAAATTGAATTAATTCATATCTGGCAGGTTAAGGGTTAAAAAATATTATTATAATAATAATTAAACATTGAGTAGGTCTAAATAAATATTATTTTAAATTTAAATAATATGATTTTAATATATCAATGAATATCTGTTCTAAAATCCGTCATTTTTTCTTATGTATTATATAATAAATGAAATATGTAATATTAAAAAAATCATAATAAAAATAAAATCTGATGATTTATGAAACATAATAAAAAAGGTATAAATTAGTTGTTAAAAGCGAAAACAAAATAAAAAGAAAATATTATTTGTATATATGTATTGACTATTTCTATATATTTCCGATATAAAAAATGATTTATTTTACATTTCGAATAAAATATCTCCAACTTTCAAAAAGTCAATTTCCGCACAGTGGAAATTAAAATTAATTGGAGCTATAAAATATTTAGAGCATTTTAGGAGGAGACTCGTCAATAAATTATGTATACGGAAATGTTTACGACGTATAAAAACGCGAGTGGTTATTTCTATATTGATCTCGGTTCAAATGCAGATATAGGGTTAAAACGAAAATTTTCATCAGTGGAAAATTTACACGTGATATTAACATAAAATTAAACAATTCTTTATTTTTATATTGATTAAATTTAAATAAATTATAAATTTATATAATTTTATTATATATGAATTGAGAAGTCTACAAATGTTCAAAATCATGAAAATTTAAAGCAAAATATATAAAATGAAGCAGTATATTAAATTATATATTAAAAATAAAAAACTGGATATAAAATTGGCGACATAACACATGAGGAAATTAAATCAGAGTTATTCAAATAAAAAATGACATTGGTTTTTTTTCTAGAAAAACTATTGTGGTACAGGTTTAATTTAATAATAACATTGTAAAAAATATCTAAAAAATACTTTGTTGCCACCAGGTGTAATATGCATCTTTAGCATCATCTAATGACATCATGTCTGTTTATTTTAGATCACAATATTTCAGAAGTGGAACGTGAAATCACAATATTACTGCTATGATATAAAGTAGAAAATATTGGCGGCGCGTTATTTTACAATATGGATATGAATAATAAACAGAACTATTATGTAGAGGAATTTGGAATCGATCCCAAAGCGTCATTAACGGTCCGATCCTATAAAAGATAAAAAAATGACAGATGAAATACGCGATTTTTAAATATGTCAAAAACGAAAAGCGTCACCGTATCGGACCGTTTCAGTTCAAAAAAAAAATGCAAGACAAGCGTCGACAAGATGCAAAACGTTCTTTAAATATGAATGAACGATCTATTTTAGCAACTATTGTACTTATTTTTTCTTTTGATGTGCATTTATGTCGGTCGCATTTCGAGCGCTTTTTCGATTCGCGCATACGACGCGTGAAAAATGAAAAATGAAAAGCTCTTGGTTAGCTTTCGCGTTTATTGCTCGTTACACGCGTCGTTCGAATATGTCATTCACCGGTTTTCATGAATAATAATATCCGGATAGGGTGGTCTAGACGTCGTTCTCATTAATTGTAGAAAAAAACGAATTTAGTCGGTCGTGTTTATTTCGTTTCTTTTCAGTTATTTGCGGTTGACTCGATCGATCGAAATGAAAATAATTAGAATCGAAACGGACTGCGGAAAGTTCAAGTTGTCGACGATGTTCTTTTCAAAAATCATTCTTTTTGAATGATTTATTTTTGGTCATACTATAATCATTAGTAATACTAATTGTAATATGTTGTAATAAAAAATCAAAATGTATTTGCTACAAATATTTTATTATTATTATTGATGAAATATATTGATCTAAATTTCATTAAGAAATTCAATTTATATTTATAAAGAGAAAAAAAATATATTGAAATATATGTTTTTAAACTAAGTTTTTTTCATAAAAATATTACTTTAAATTAATTATAAAAAGTTTTAATTTTAAACTATATAAATTATTAATAATTAGTATACAATTTATATATTTATTAAACAAATATTTTTCTTCAAATTCACATTTATATATAATTTATAAGTTATAAATTTCACATTTATACCTTAAATCTTTTCATTATAGAATATTCTATCTTTTATTTATATTTTAGCTATTATATATATATATATATATATATATATATTTAATTGGAAATAAAAAATAATAATTAACGACAAGAAAAGATGAATTTTAATTGCGTGAAAACTTATTTATATAAGAAATTAAACTTTGATTAAAAGACAAAATTAATATATATCAATATACTGAAGATAAAATTAATGATATATCTGTACACGAAAAATTTACAAAGAAGTTTTGCATTAAAAAGAAAAGCTGTCTGATGATTTTCCAAAGTATCTATCTTTTATGTATATATATATATATATATATATATATATATATATATATATATATAACGGCGACCGCGAGTCTAATGCGATTCAGAAACAAAAAAAAGTGCGCATACGACTATTAAACGAAATAAAAGCTTATTTATTCGAACGGTGTCCGCGTAAAAATGTCCGCGGCGCGAAAACAAACTTTCAAAAATACTACGTCGCGGTCATCGTTTTTTTATTTCGTTTTTTTCGGTCCAATAGACGCACGAAATTAACTTTTGCATAAAACAACATAGAATCCGTGCGACAGAAAACGCTTTCATGGCGCGAATCGATAAATTTTAAACGGGAAAAAAATATATTATATATATGTTTATATATTAAGAAAAAAATGTACGAAATCGGTTGTGTAACAGTGTTTTCTGTACAGAAATGAGCTTATTATACACTTGTATTATTTTTTTTACATTTCAGCGGCTGCTGGAAAAGTTCAGTGACCAACGCTCGATTAAAATAAGATTGGCAGACGGGTGAAAAATCAAATATTGTATATAAAAGCCGGTGCTCGTGTACGATTTTCGACTTTCGGAAAGCTCGCGACGTCGTAAGCTCGTTCGAGATGTGCTGGAATTTTTCACGAGATATCCGTGATAAAGTACATCGGTTATTATCTTAAGCGTAATTATTATTGTATTATTAGATTCAAAGTAAATAATATTTATTATTGTTAATCATATAGATTAGCAATAAAACGTTTATTTATTTACAACAATTATTATTAATACAATAAGGTATTAGAAATTTTTAGATGTCCTATATAAATATAATATTTGTATAAAAATGTAAAAAATCTATTCAAAAATTTTGTTTTTAAAGTGAAATGAATTCTTTTATTAAAAAAATATGAACAGAATAATAATGAAGAAAACATTTAAAAAATTAATTCAAATTTATTGAAATTTATTAACATATGTATTAATAAATTTGAATAGTAAATAATAAAAATGATAATATTTTGCTCGAAAATTAAACTAATTCAGAAGATATACGGTGGAATATTCGAACAAATCCAGAAATTATAAACCTTTACACGATGAATATAATCGCTTATTATAATATTTTTAATATAATATTATTTAAATTAAATTTGAAAGCAATACGAGAATGCAGCGATACGATATAAAATAGAAAATGATAGACGTCGAAAAAATATAATTAAAAAAATATATATATATGATCGTGCGAAAGTAGAGAACGTCCGTCGCCGTTACACATGGTGCTCAATAAATCGGTCGTTCGCGCCGCGTCGTAAATATGATTCCGATCATTCTATGAAGTTTTTTCCCCGAGTTGTAAAATAATATAAAATTTAACGGCAAGTCGGCAATAAATCATTTTCGTCTAGTGGCCGGGGTTCGCTCGGTTCGGGGGCGACTATTTGTAAACAAAGACCGAAATAATATGTTTAATGTTCGACTTTGATCAGTTAATTGAATCGGGCATGTCAAATATTAAATATACATACATTTATATACATATATATATATATATATATATATATCGTATATTATATATATATATATATATATATATATATATATATATATATATATATGAATATGGATCCATTGTGTATGTGATCGATATTGTGTGTGTGTGATCTTGGTTCTCTTCTATTTTGTATAAACGTTTTCTTCTATTATTTACTCGGGTGGTCGTAAGCCTGTTTTAACCCGATTGATTCGATTTATGAGATTCGAAATATGGATGTGTATAATCGATGCAGATATGTCCAATGTGTGGCAGTCTGTATATTCGTATACTGAGATAAATATTCAACTATATGATTACGGTCCTTCTAATATTTTTTTTCAGAATTATTAATTTTTTCGTATGTATTGTAGAAAGATTTTATATTATAAATATCATAAAGATATATCTATTTTTTGATACCGCCAATTTTCAAACAATTTTCTTCTCTGGAAAATTATACAGCAAATAAGTATACTTTTCTCTTTGATCGAAAATAAATAATAATTAAAGGAGGGTTGATACATTATTTTTTAAGATCAATCTGTTAATTTTATTCCTAGTTCCTTATTATTGTTTTTAGTTGCCATTTAATTTATAGAAAAGAAATATAGTTTAATTAATAATATGTATAATATTAAAAAAAGTCATTTTAAAAAATATTTTTTTTTATAATTGTTTGGCCTAATTAGATAATAATTTTATCCTAATGCAATGCAAGATTTGGTTATTAACAATTTAATTATAGTTTTTAAAATCGATATATACAATAATATTATTAAGTGGTGTTGTCCATTTTCATTTTATTAATTTTTTTTCTGTAAATAAGAAGTATCGTCAAATTTTTGTCGTTATTAATGCGTGTACGATGTTAGAAAATATTATTTAAGATCAAATCTCATGCCAAGAATATACAATTTTTATGCATTATGTATATAAAACATATAATAATTTAACGATTTAATACACGGAGGCGTTGACAAGTGTTCGTACATTCATTTAAATCAAGCGGAAAAAAAATAAAATCATTTTTTTTCACAATTTTTATTTAAATCAAAATTTTACTACTATTTATTTGAAAGTATTCATAGAAAGCAGCAATTTTCAATTTTTTTCAATGTAAAAAAAATATTTCTGAAATAATTTGATAACATATAAAATGATACATATTCCTGAATCAAATTCAAGTTTTGTACTTATTACATAATTTTTAAGATACAATTTTTTTTTATAAAAATGTAATTTTATTCTCGATTCTTTGAATATTAAATTTAACTAAAATATAAAAAAAATAGGATTCATATTTTTCAATCAATATAATATTTTTTATGAAACTAAAAGGATGATAATGTAACTACTATCACAATTAGTATAAATTGTTTTTAATACACGTAAATTAATACAATTATTTAATATTGTAAAATAATCGATTTTAGTCATTTATTAAAACGATAAAAAAAAACATTATTGTATGAAAAAATACCAAAATAATATTATATACGATTGCAATATTAAAGAGATAGTTGAAAGCTTTTCTATAGAATTCGCATTTTTACATGTTATGTAAAATATTTGAAAATTGAAAAAAATGAATTTTCATTTTGATATAAAAGTTAATGGAATGATATGAAAAAAAACAGTATTTACAAAACAGAACCAAGTGCGATACGTTCGGCTAAGTTTATTCACAAAGATTTTCTTTGGTGAACAAAAATGTATACAGACGGTAGATGCCGAAAACGTATTTTTAAAAATGTTCGATAACGATCAAAACCAAATAATTGTTTACGTATTTAGAAGAGATCGATATGGATTGGCGTTTTATTAAAGATGATGTTGGCGCCTCTGGTTCATACCCGATGAGTCAATGTGGACATGCGGCGCTGGATCGTCTGCAAAGTAAAATACTACTAGCTAGACGCCAGACGTACACGCTATGTATGTATGCATATATGAAACATTAACGACATCATCATCATCATCATCGTTATCATCGTCTTCGTCGTCGTCGTCAACAACAACAACAACAACGGAACATCGCAACTTCACAAGTTTCTATAATAGCACACCGTCGGCACGCCTCTGTGACATAACTAGACTCATATCGAACCGACGAAAGCAATTATTAATACGCCCACCGTTGCTTTTGAGAGACGATGGAGATACCGTTCGTATGTTTTTGGAGATTCGAATATGAAAAATGGCGCAAAAATCTCCACGGCGACGTAAAAATGGCCGAAAATGCCAAATGTCGACAAATATCTATTTTTTATTCATATTATTTTTCGTTTATTTTTAATTTATATAAAAAAAACAATAAAATAGGTTTACATACATTAAAATTTATGAACTATAATAATATTTGAACAATGCTTAATTAGGCATAATATTATTAATTTTAACTAATATAAATTGAAATATCATCATCATGGAATACTATAAATATTTATCTTTACCTATAAAAATATATAGTGATATAAAAAAGATTTAAGAATTGTCACATTGATATTAAGGAAAATAAACAAGATGTAAATATTATACTATCATAAAACATATTTGATTTCAATGACCTTGAAGATGAATGTTTATCATAAAATCAATATTTAACGTAACGTATATCAATTATACAATTTTAATTGTCGTAATTACACAATCGTAAAATGGCAAAGTGGGTTAAGAGTACATCATTAAAATGACGCGAAAATAAAAAAAAAACAAGCCGTATATAGATTTGGGTCGATCGCGTTCGAGAATTCGACCGATTTTTGTCTAATTTAAAAATTTACCCCTAAGGGGGTCGGTTCAAAAAACTTTACACAGCGGTTCAGTGATCCTTGAAAGCCTAGTTATTTTATTTTATTTTATTTTTTGGGGGGGGGGGGATGAATTAATCTGTAATATTTGCATCGAAAATTGAGAGCAACCGCATTTTTGTGCGTGAAACGATTCGTGTCCGTGCTTTACTTGCTCCCGTTCGATCGAATCGTGTAACTTTTTTTGTGTGTTTTTGATATTCTTTTGGCAATTATCGCATATTTTCGGAATTTTGCGCCCGCTTGCGATATTTAGATTTATTATAATGTGCATGAATTGAAATATGCTCTAAATTTTAATGTAGATATAATTATGATAAATTTCGCAGACGGACGATGATTTTTTTTGCAACTTGGCAAAATGTTCCAAAGTGGTGAGTTATATATGATAAAGTGCAATGATCTGTTTTATATGTGTAATTATGTAATCGTGGATGTTGCGAAGGAGAAAATTAGCATCTATCAGATTATCATAATATTAATTGATAACTAAAATGTCAGAAAGTACATTGAACTACTTTAAAAAGATGCATTTTTCTCAAGTTTTTTAAACAGTCTTGAACAATGTGAAATATATAATTTGTGTGTGCTTATTTATTAAAATTGAATAAATTCAAATTTATTCATCGATGTTTGAATAAATTTATCTATAAGACTTTTATTTAAATTTCAAAGTTTAATAGTTATATTTTTTACAATAAAAGCTCTATAAATTATGATCTATAATATATTTAAAAGCTTAATATTTCAAATTTTAACACTAAATTTGTAAATAAAATCAATCAAATGAATGGTGTTATAACCTTATAAAGTCCGAGGTCTTTTAATTATTTATTTTTTTAAGATCGAGCTGTCACTTTTACAACCGACCTTCAAGACATGTCTTTTCTGAAGGATTTGACTTATTATCATAAGGAAAAAACGCAATTTTGAATTCTTGAGTTCTAAACAGCTCAATGTATGCAAGAGAATTTACCGGTTTACTATAATAAATTCTCATAAATTATAAATAAAAAATTATTTGATATTTTTGCAAATATTTGGCGAAAAAACAATTTTAAAAAAAATTACCATAATTTTGTATTATTATAAACAAACGCTTTTAAACACACTCACACTCAAATATATATATATATATATATATATATATATATATATATATATATATATATATATATATATATATATATAATATGTAAGTATGAATCGAGTGAGCTTTAGCACGTCACACCGCCGTTGAAGAACAGGCATTTGTTCAATATATTTCCTCACTTGAAAGCTACCACTCGCCGTTATCTAAATAACTCATGCCGCCGTGTTAAGAAGAGCTTAAATAAAACGTGTGATTCTCTATATATACATACATACATACACACACACGTTTATATATATATATATATATATATATATATATATACATAGACTCCATATGTCGAATGCGCAAAAGGATATAAGTGCGATTCGATTTTTTTCCATGCTATATCATCATATGAACGAATTCTTCGCACTTATACCCTTCGCACTCTGACAGTTCTCTCGTTATGAGACAGTCGTAGAAGCACGTGGAGTTAAACCACGTGTGAAAATAACACCAGATGTGCGACGTTCTCGTTTCGTGGGTTATTTTATTTTAATACTTTTTTTATTTTTTGTTATCTCCATTTTTAATTATTCCTCCTCGCTTATGTTCTTTTTACGTTTCGCCGATGAACCGTATGAGTTTTAACTGATTGATTGATTTTATGAAAGTTCTCGTGTTCAAATCCTGCCCTGTGAAATTCTATTTCGAAGTGTGAAAATTTTATTTTTATTAAAAAAAATATTTTTGATTTTCGATTATTTCTTTTTAAATAATTTTCAAATCCAATTTATATTATATAATACAAAGTTTTCTCAATTAGTTCTGATTTTTTAAATCAATTTATTTTTTATTTTCATAAAAATCTTAATAATTTCCTGTATAAACAATGCTTTTACCATTTTATTTACTTTTAAATCATTAGTTTTCTAAATGTGAGATAACTAGATTTTGGCATATGAATATACCTATATTTTATATATAAAGTTTGCGTGTTAACATGCTTTTATTTTTCCCTTGTTGTACGATTCTATTTGTAATTTTAAACTTTTGTTAAAAATTAAATATTTTATGTATATGAGAAATGACACACTAAGAATATGACACACTAAGACTTAAAAGTTAGAAGAAAATGATTTTTAATAACAAAAAAAAATTAATATATAAACATTTTTTTATAAAAAATCAGTTTTGTACGTGTCAATTACAGATTTTAAACTTACAGCGCGCTTTGTTTTTTAGTGTAAAGCTCCACGTAATTCGAGTATCATAAAGCGGTTAAAGTGATATCTCGTTCGTTGTTTCATCGGTTTAAATCCAAAATCCGTCAAATTGCGTATTCGAACGTATATTCGTTAATTTATTACATATTTCGAGTTTACATTTCGTCTCGTTTCGTTCGTTTTCAAAAGTGCCGATCGTTGAATAATTCATATTTCGCCGACGACAATTTATTTTCGTCAACCATGTATATATATATATATATATATATATATATATATATATATATATATATATATATATAAATTTCTACGAAGCTGTTTTCGCGTTCTGTTTTTCCCTTTTGACATTCAGATCTCGTAACTGCAATAATGCTGATTTGAGCGTGATTAGACTATCAAGAAAAAAATTCAACAAGTTGTCATAAATCAGAACTTGATTCATTATTCTGATTTATAAATGTATTAAAAGATGATTTTCAATCTCTAGATTTGTAATGCAATTAAAAATATTTAGATTATTTTAGTACATTATAGTAAATTTCGATATAAAAGTTAAAGAATAATTGTGATATGAATTTAATAAAAATCTACAATAATATATAATGAAACTTCTGTAATTTTTAAATCTCATATTAATATTTAAGTTGTAAATTAATATAAATAATGTTAGTTCGTAAATTAATAAGAGAATTAAATTTATAATTAATTGAATTCATAAAATATTCTTATATTTTAAAATTTTTCATTCAATAACAAATTATAAATTAATGTTTTTATAACCGAATTATTATTTTAATTAAATTACAAAAATATTTTTTTTTTTATAAAAATTAATAATGTGACATCAATGAGGATTAAGTGTTATGTGATAAATCAGATTATCATAAACCGATAAAATAATTAGAAATTGGGAAATGCTACACTGAATAGATCCGGCTGTTTATAAAAAACAAAGATTTTAATCTATTTTACATACTGATGAAAATATTTTTCTAATGAAAACTGAAGAAAATCAACCTCTATATTATATTGAAATATACAAAAATTTTTTGACTTCATAAAATGAAAATATATAATGTATGTGAATAAATTTAATAAAAATTACGAATAGTACAACTGTCGAATCGCGCGCGAGCTTTCGTCACGGATGTGCGCGCGATCTTTTTTTCTCATTCTCCATCTATTATTTATTATTATTTTCTTCCACTTCGGAAGCTTTCGTCATTCGAAGGTTGTCGTTATAATAATAGTTTCGCATATTGTGTTTCCCCACTGTCAACTCATCATAAAAATATCGGACCGAGATAGAGATAGAGAGACACTTGGCACACTTCCCGTGAGCGCTTTTAGACCGGGCGCTCGTTAATATTTTAACCCATATTACGACGCGTCGGATATCGAGCTTTCGACTAGTTGTATTGCGAATACGCTTTTATATTATATATTGTATATAGGCGTTGTTGTTTCGTGAGCGCGAGCAAATCGCGCGTGACGCTGTGACATTAATCGCATCGAATGATCGATCGACATGTAATTGTTACGATGTTATTACGATATGTCATAAAGAGATTTATGTAATTTGACGATTGTTTGTCGGTAATCAAGACATGTGTTATTATTATTAATGTTGAATTTTCAAGGTAATTTAAATATTGAACGTGAGATTTCATTATATAATTAATATCGATCGATATTAAATTTTTAATGTATCTTTTTTTCTAATGATATGTGTAATAAATATTCACAATATAAAGATTTGCTTATTGGATAATATCATTTCAGTGTGTATTGTGTAGTTTATATAATTTATTATATTTTTCATATTACTTATTATTAAATAATAATATAAAGACAAATAATATATAAATCAAAGTATTGAAAATTATTTTGAAAAAATATATAATAAAATTATTTTATATTGTAATATTTTTACTTTTAATCATTTTTCCGATTATAAGAAAAATGATTAAAATTAGTTTGTATTTAAAAAAGTCAAAATTTGTATCCCACAAATCCTTCTTAATAATGAATATTTTAACCGAATACGGTTAAATAATATTCATATATTTTTAAATAATATTCATATATTTTTAAATAATATTCATATATTTTTAAATAATATTCATATATTTTTAAATAATATTCATATATAATACGGTTAAATAATATTCATAAATTTCGGTTAATAATATTCATATATTTTAACCGAAAACGGTTAAAATATTCGTATAAATAAATTAGAGAATCTTTAATGTTTTTATAGAGAAGACATTAAGGAAAAGAAAAAAGTTTAAATTTTGCCAGTAAGTTGTTTTGTAAAATTGTATTAAGTTATCAAGAACGGTTTAAAAATTTTGGACCTTGTCATTTTTGTATAAAAATTTTTGTTATCACATATATAATGAATTATATAAAAATGAAAAAAATGTTTGATTTATCTAAAAAAAACTTTTTAAGATCAATTTATATTCTTTTATAATTAATTTATTTATAATTTATAGTTAAAAAATATGGACATAATCTAGGATAAAACGTCGAAATTTATAATGAAATAACGAAATATTATTAAAATATCTGTTGTGCTACAAATAACTATTAGTATTATTATGTACTTAAGTATGATATATATATATATATATATATATATATATATATATATATATATATATATATATATATATATATAATAAACGTAATGAAATAAAGAATAACCGCTCAAACAGAAATAATTTTCGCACAAAACGTTTACATTATATTTAAAAATGAAATTAGACACAATTCATTTGTTTTTCGACCGTATTGAAATAATAATATAGAAAAAAAACCTCGAATAGTTAAAATCGTTAACGTATATTTTCAACAAAGTGAATGTTTATTTTTCATCTCGACACGAGAGAGTTGCATAAAAATTCGCTTATAATTCGATTCGCTCCGGAGTTTCGCTCCGACGCTGAAGCTCAATATCGTCAATATTTATTTAATCTTTACCCTGCAGTAAAAAAGAGAAAATCCATATGATTCAAATATTGCATTTTTCTTAATAAAAAAACAAATTTAATGCATTAAAGACTAAATTGGTGGAATAGTTTGTTTCAAGAAATATAGAATTATTAATTATAATGTATGGCAAATTATTTCATATTTGAATGAAAAAGGATTAATATAATTAAATATTAATTAATTACATAAAATATGTTATATAAATATTATTTCATAAACAATCAGCTTAATTAAAATAGCTTAAATTATTAAATTTGAAAATAGATAAGAGAAATTGATATAATATTTAATAATATCGAGATAAGATTAAAAATATCTGATAATAAAAACATTAATCAAAGAATGTACTAAGTCACTTAAATGAAACGGTTATTTCCGGAAAATAATTGAGATGCAACGTGAATTATATACATTTTTGAAATGAAGAAATTAGACAATTAATATAGAATTCGTCTGAGGAAAAAAATAATATATTATATAAGAGAACGACTGTCTGTAACATGTATGTATTATATATAATATATAAATGTATATACGTATTTATGTGTATATATATATATATATATATATATATATATATATATATATATATATATATATATATATATATATATATATATGCATAATGAATTTATGGAAAACGAATGCACACCTGTAAATTTTAGGGGTGCACTCGCGATTATTATCGTAGTACATTCACAGCAATTAATTCACTGGCAGCCGATTATATCTTTATATCACTATCATCACTGTCAACCTTGTGTCCAGACAGACGGTAAGACAGACAGACAGACAGACGTACGAATACATTTATATTAAAAAAGAATATATATATATATATATACACACACACACACAAAATAGTATGAGAACAATTACGATTTACGAGAGCGTTACGAAGTGCGTCATAATAAGAAGGCAGAATTATCGCGCGGGAAAATCTAGCAGACAACGACGAGACCATTTTATTAAATATCAGAATCTGAAGAAGACTAAGAACAAACGTTGGAACAAGTCGAAATAATATATATATGTGTGTGTGTATTACGTATATATAATACAAAAATAATACGGTTTAAAAGCGTTAAAATTAAGATTTTATTACAATTTGAACTCGGATACGCGTTTTACTTTGCGTACTGAACTCATTAAAATCCATAGTTCGAATGCGGTTAATTTTTTTTCGTTAATTTTTGTTTTTTGAAGCCGTGCGATAATTATTTTCATAATGGTTAATTGAAAATAAAGAGAATAAAAATATACACAAGAAAATAAATTGAATAAGATCAAAATAATAAAGTTTACGTACGCATATATAAATATAGTGAATATGTATAAATAAACTTGAAGTATTTACCGCACTCTCAGTCTACAAGCAGATTCATCGTGCAACATTGTAATGAAAGGCGAAAAATAAAGAGAAAAATATTGTGTGTATGTACGTTGCAAGATTAATGTTTAACCCCTTTATTGAGGAATAAAATTCGAGTGTTGCTATAAAAATCGTGTGCGATGGGAGAATTTTCCGAGAAAAATTTTCGTGAATTCATTCAAAATATCATAATTTGCGCGAAAATTTATATGTGTAGTCGTGAATGCGTTTTTTGGACGATGCAAGTTTGGCTGAAGAAGTAATGAAATAAAAAATATCATAATTTTGTGAATGTTTTATAAGTCGATTTATTGTTTTTCATATGATTTTTATAGAATAATTTTGAATTTATTTATATTGATTTGATAGTGTTGAATAAAAATATATATATTCCAATTTTTAAGTTGTAGATTTATTTCTGATAACGTTTTTCTTCGATATGATAAATATTAGTTAATAATTTTTAATTATTAAATTAGTTTTTAAAATTATGTGAAGAAAATTTTAAGTAAAAATATCTGATAGTTAAATTGATGTTTTGGATTAAAATTCTAGCATATAAAAAAATAATTCATAAAGAACGTTCTAAAATTTAAAAAAATATATAAAACCTTTTATAGATAATATTTTTATTAAGAAATTATACTATAATATTAACACTATATATGTTTTTAACCCAATAGAGGCCAATGTCCCTTTTATGGGACGTATTTTTTAACGCCTATAAAACCATAGTCACCGTTAACGTGTTATTGTTATTAAATTAAGAGATTATTTGTTTTTATTGTTACGAACCGTAACGGATTAAATATATCAATTAATTGATTTAAAATATAAAATATTTACCTCCTCCCCTCCCCTCGTTTACGACTCGGAAGTTTTATTAGATGATAAACGATCGATACGCGTGCACAATAATTGTTTTATCTTATCATAATTGGCGCCAATTTATTTAATTTGCAAAAATTCAAATACACACACATATATATTTTATGTATACACAATTAAGCGATTTTATTATTTAATATTGTTGAAATTAAAAATTTAATTATTACGGCGGCACAAAGAGATTCTCACGAAATACATGGTTTAAGCGAAAAATTAATTTTAATTGGAACCATTGAAACTAGAACAAATAAAACGGAATATTCGACGTAGTTTTTCCTCTTTTTATTATATATATATATATATATATATATATATATATATATATATATATATATATATATATATATATATATATATATATACTTTATATATAATAGAATCTTTGATAACGCTTTAAAAAATGACAATTTTAAGAAGATAAAATATATAGATATTGTAAATTTTTAATTTTATATTATAATAATATATATAATAAAAATAAAATTATATTTTTAAGTATATATTGTTTTTGATCCGTAAAATAAATCGACCGTAATGGTCTAGTGGTTACCGTCACGGCATCAAAGACAGGAAGGTCAAAGTTTCGATATTTGTCTAAGAGAAGTCAAATGTTCTATTTCATGTATTTTTTTTCTATTATTTTTCAGTCTATTTTTATTTTTCAAAATGTTTTATATAGATCTCATTTTTACTAGAAAAAAATACGTTTATGTAAAAATAATAAATTCATTTAATATACAATTTTAAAAAAGAGACTACCAAAAAATGTTATTATTATTATATATGATATATTTTTAAATTTAAAATAGTTGTTAGAAGAATATTAATTTAAAAATCATGTATCGCAATCGAGGAATCTAAAATACAACAGAAATATATTGAATTAGACAGCTTTCATTAAAATAATTGATGGTTTGTTAGAGGAAAACGCAAATGTAAATAAATGAATATAGAAAATGTTTCATTTACAATACAGAAATATGTGAAAATACAATAATATAAATTATCGACAGCCTAGTAATAAATATTATTTATGCGTTCAAAGATAATTGAATAACGATTAATTTAAATAAATGCTATACTTATATAATATATAGTGTTTCTAAGAAAACCAATTCGCGCAAATTAAATATATTTATATATAGATTCTAATCTAATTCGATTACTTAAAATGATTTTATTTAATCTAAATCCCGCTTAAAAAATTCACAATAATTATTGAAAAACAATTCATAAGAATCATATTGTATTCGATTTAATAATAAACGAGTTTTAAATGTCGATTTTGCGCGTTCTTTTAGAATTTCGTTGTTTTTTTTTTTTTTTTTTTTGAAACGTTCGTACTTGTTCCCTTTGGCCGACGACGATCGTCTCGTATATAGTATATATTGATAAATATAGATAAATTCGGGTTCGTTCGCATCGAAACACACACTAAAAGTTATATCGGGAAAACCGTAAGAAAAACCGAAACGTGTGTCGATTCGGCAAAAAAACGGCCGATCGTTCGCTTAACTCGATTTGCCAACCTTTGATTTTATTTATTTATTTATAAATATATACATAAATATATATATTTTTTATTTTTTTTCTTTGGCATAACAAACAGGATGCACGCCAGTCAACCGCACTTTATTGTCACTGTTACTGGCATAATCGATTTTTATGTAATAAACATTTCGACTATAATAAAATATACGACTTTGATTCTATTCAACGTTGCAAAATTATTCGAGTGTATTAATAAAGCTAAACTGGGTATATATTCTTTCGATTTTTGATATATGTTTAATTTTTCTTTCAATATAAAATAATTAAAGTTTACCGTAATTGATAATTGTAATTTGATTCATATCTGTTCGATGAAATTAAGCAATTAACATGTATTCATGATAACGAAAAATTTCATTAAATACGATTAGATGGTGCAGTTTTAACCATCAGATATATGAAATCGAATAAATGTTTTTTAAAAATCTGTATTATATGAAATATTACATAGTTATTCGATCCATATTAAATATGAAAAATCCTCTATATCTTTGAAAGCTATCAATATTGTTATTATTTACACGTTTTAAGTGTTAATATTATTTTTTTATTATATAAATAAAAAAATAACAATAATTATCAATCATTCTTTGTTTAATATTAATTAAGAGCACTAGAAAGAGGAACACCTTTCGACTTTTATTATGGCATTAAACGAGTATATCGAAAAGAAATGAAGTGAGAGGAAGTCAAAAACACCTGCCAGCATAATAATAAAATATCGGAGGGTTTAATCACATTTTATGCTTAAATTAATACTTTTTTCATACATAAAACTTTCTTTGAAAAAGAGTCTAAAAGTTTTTTATATAATATTATCGAATTATATCGTTATATAAATTTATTTCAATTTAATTACACGAGTAATATTAAGTAAACGTTTTGATTTTAGTATACTTTTAATTGTATGATAAAATTTTCTATGTTGAATTAAATTATTCACCGAATAATTAAGCTCTCATTATATTCGATGAATTAGCATGTTGCCGCTTCGAAAAAAAACGTAATTAAAGAAATATTATTAGCTTTATAAATCAGATAACTATTATAGTTATTCAATTATAGTATACAAAATTTTATTAATTAACTTTTAGCCCTTTAATTACGTGAAAATTCAGCTTTAAGTAGTCATATGCCTACAATATAAAATGAGCGTATTAACACGCGACATTGTCTTTTATTTTACAGTTATAAAACATAATTTTCAATGTTATTTTATATATACAAAATATCTAAAAAAATAAATATTAAAAGATTTACAAGTATTACAATCATTTTTTTTAATTTTGCGATATTTTACATATTTTTCGAATGAAACTTTAAAATATTTGGACGAATCTCAAGAGGCCGTTTATCACAGTACAGCTAATATTTTAACACAATAATATAGTGTCTAGACCAAAACTTGCAAAATTTAGATTTAGAAAAAAGATTACGAGAATTCAAAAAGCAGACAAAAATAAAAAAATAAACAAAAATAATAGAAAAAATACAATACGGTCGTGCATATGTATGACATGTTTATATGTATATTTATTATGAATAAATATGTAA